>SJYC01121138.1:0-34778 GCA_006408675.1 Madoqua kirkii
TTACGGAGGGACCGTGGGGGCAGGCAATGCCGCATTTTCTCAAATGCCCTTCATTCTGGTGCCTTTGCACATCGCTGTCCCTCTGTCGTCCCCTTTCCATGAGTCCTCCATTCTTGTCCCGGCCACAAGTCGGACTGGCCTGGAGGCTCCAGGACCACCAGTCCAGTGAAGGCAGAAACTCCAGGGGACGAGTCGGGGTGGGCATGGCTCCCAGGCACCCCTAACACCCACTTCAGGATCCTAGTTCCTGCTCATCCTTCAGGTCTGGGGTCCTGACTCCCTCAGTGGGTTTGTACATTCCAGTGGCACCTACAGCTCTCTGCTCACGTTGATCTCAGGAGTAATGAGCTTGTTGGGTCACCTCTTCCTGTGAAGGCTCTCAGGGGGCCCGGACTCTGGTCTTGTCAGCCACTTATCCCCTGCACCCATCACAGGGTCTGGCTCTCAGCGGGGTCTCTTGACACCCTTAGATATTTTAAATGAATGAATGAGAAAGGTGATGCAAGTTCTCTCAAAGGACGCAAGGCCTTCCTTTAGCATTTGGAACACTTCCGAAGTGGAAGGATGGGCTAAAGTGAATGCAGTGTGTTCAGAAGTCTGAGGCCTCCCAGCTGTCCCAGATTCTCTGGCACTTGGGCCAGCTGGGGTCAGAGGAAGGAGGGGCCCATTGGTACCCTTGGCCTGTTTGTTAGGGTGGCGTGGGGGTTGTCTAAGGTGGGGCTGGGCCTCCAGGGGCTTGGGTGGTGTGGCCTGTCTGTGCCAGCTGCCCTGCCCTCACCCTGCAGGGCTCCATGCGCTGCCATGGGGGTGGCATCTTCGACCTCAAAGGGGTGGCTCCAACTCCTGGCTCCGTGGATTTGGTTTGTCTTGTGTTCAAATAGCAAGAGAAGCCCCGTTCCTCGAGGGCCCCTTCTGCGCTGGGCCCTCTGTTAGATGCCTTTTCTTAGCTCTTAGACCCAGGCCGGAGGGGCCCCTGTTCTGGCTTTTCTCCAGTGGCCCTTCTCCACAGGGTGAGGAACCGACGGGGCCACAGGGTGTCCAGCCAGAAGGGCACCTCCCAACCCCAGCCATAACCTGGGATCCCTGAGTTCCTTGCCCAGATGTCCCGCACCTGCCTCCTGCCTGCCTCAGTCCTCTTGAGGGCAGACAGAGCTGCCAGGGTGTCAGCCTCAGGCCCAAGAGGAAGGCGGGGAGGCCGGGGCTTCCATGCAGGGGGGAGAAGACTGGGTGGGGAGCCTGGGCCGAGAGGCCGGCCCTCATTCTCCCCTGCAGCCCACTCCAGAAGGCCAAGGAGTCCTGGAATTCTAAATTCACAGGCGTCCTTCCAGACCCAGCACTGTGCACTAGAAACCTGCCGTGATGAAGCAATGCTCTCTGTCCAGTGCAGCAGGCAGTGGCCGCTGGACTGGATGCCTGGGCTATTGAAATGCAGCCAGTGAAGCTGAGGAATGGAATTTTAAATTTTACTGAATTTAAATTTAAATAGCCACCTGTGGCTGGAGGTGGTTGTCTCACCCCGACAGCACAGTTCCACAACATATTGAAGCTCTGTGTATAAAGGAAGGGAAGATAAAATGGTATTTGACTTAACATTCAATATATGCGGACACAGAGTTGGCGGGCCTCTGTGCTCATCCTGGCTCCTGCAAATGTTGCATGAGTGCTGAGTCACTTCGGTTGTGTCTGACTCTGTGCAACCCCGTGGACTGTGGCCCATCAGGCTACTCTGTCCATGGCGGTTCTCCGGGCAAGAATACTGGAGTGGTTTGCCATGCCCCCCTCAAACGTGTGGGGCTGTGTAATGGTCTGCATGCTCCTCACCGAATCTGCATGTGAGTGCTTGAAGTTATTTGTCATCCCCATGACAACAGATGAGACAGTAACATGCCCAACGTTGCAGAATCATCATAGGATTTGAGCTGGGATTTGCATGCTTGTCTGTCTCATTCCAAGTTACTAACTACAGTGGGTTTGGCCCTGGACCAGGTGTTTTCATAATCATTATTTAATTTAATCCTAACCACGGTGTTCAGACACCAGTCGAAGGAACCTTCGCTTGCACTCGCCATCTGTCCAGAAGTTACAGATTGACCCCAGTTTTACAAATGAGGAAGCAGGCTCCACCTAGTTTCAGGGAGGCCTGTTCGAACTCACGAAGAAACCTATAGAGTCAGACTTCACACCCAGGACTGCCAAACTTCAAAGCCAGTGTTTTTGGGGGATGACTGAGCTTAGCTGCTCTTCCTGGGAGGTCACCCACATTGAAGAATTTCAAAGCCAGTCTGCAAGATTTTATTGAATTCTGACTGAGAGCGATTTCCTCCCGAAGTCAAGCATACTGGCCACAGAAAGCAGCCGAGTCATGCTCGTTACTGCTGTGTGTGGAAAAATTCACAGCCCATGCCTCAACCAGTCTGACCAGTTTCATGCTGGAGCTAGAAAACATGTCTGCAGACCGCCTCCCTGAGAATCAAGCCCAGGACATGCACAAGAGGCCCGTGGCTGCTGCCTCGTGACTACAAGGCAACAGGCAGGGCCTCATTGTCTGTGAGGCTGTGTGCACAGGTGGGGGCAAACAAGAGGTGCTCCCGACAAGACACCTGATGTGCTGGGCGCTGGACGACTGTTTCACACCCTTTGTCTGATTCTTACAGCCTCCTGCAGAGCACATGCTCTGCCTCTCTAGAGTTGAAGGAAAGGCTCATTAAGGCATGCATTCACACATTCCTTTAGCAGTTGCATCTTGGGAGCTGCCTGTGTGCCATGCACAGGGTAAAATGTGGTCACTGTCTTCACAGGGAAGACAGCATCAAAGAAGGAACCAGGTCCATAAAGGAGATGATTACAGTGTGGGACAGACACCTTGGAGACACTGCAGACTGAGCTGTCAGGGAAAGGGGCGCTGGAGCTGAGACCGATGGGAGGGGATGGACCAGCCGCAGGGCCTTTGCACCTGCTGTGCCTGCTGCCTGCAGTGCTTCTGCTGCTGAGCCGAAGAACCACAGTGTGGAGGTCCAGGTTCAGCTTCTGCTCCCCTACTGCGACCTTGGGCAAGCCACTTTCCTACTCTGGGCCTCAGTTTCCTCCTCTGTCACCTGGGATTGCACTAAGCACATCTCAAAATTCAGCCTCTAAGATGCAGTAAATGTCCTGCCTTCCTAGCAAAAAGCTGCTGTTGTTCAAATTTGTTGTTGAGTAGTCGCTAAGTCGTGTCCGACTCTTTTGTGACCCCATGGACTTTAGCTCACCAGGCTCCTCTGTCCATGGGATTTTTCCAGGCAAGAATACTGGCTGGAGTGGGTTGCTGTTTGTCTATTTGTTTTAACTATAAAAGCTTGTTTGGAGACATTTGGAAAGTCGAGAAAAGTTTAAATGAGAAGTCAGGCACGACAATAACTCTCCTCCTGGAATTTCACAGATCCTGGTGGTCATGTTACGCATCCCCCCTCCCAAGTGCCCAACCTGAACTCACTCACCAGGGGTAGTGGTAATAATAATAATAATATAATAATGCAATTATGTGATCAACAGCAGTTAACATTTATTTAGCACTACTGTTAACCTGACCTTCTTGTAAGCCAACAGCATGGGTTATTTTGTGTATAAACATCCTGGTTTATCCATCGCTCACCAGCTTAGGCACCCAGGAAAAGGAAGTGAACAGGAGGATCTTGGTTCCTGCCCTCAAGCGTCCGCAATGCTGGGCTGGGAAGCCTTGCTCCCGGGGCTGTGGCTTCTCTCCAAGGGGCTTTACGTTCTGCGTGTCACACAGCCTTCCCAGCCTGGCACCCCGTCCTCCCCCCTCCCTGGTAACCACTAACTTGTTCTCTGTCTCAAATGCTGCGGTGCATTTGCAAAAAATGCTTGACATCGCTGATTATTAGAGAAATGGAAATCAAAACTGCATGATGATTTGCATGGTATCTCAGAGATGCATACGCTGTTTATACAATGCTTGTGCTATACCTCATTATACAGGTGGGGAAACTGAATTTCAGAGATGTCAACTAACTTGTTCAAGTACCATGGCAAGTGTGCGGGGCACAGGGAGTAACTGCTTCTCGACAGATATTTAATTAATTGTGTTACGTTTCTCTCCCGGGTTAAAGTACTAAACCAAGTCTTGACTGTCGCTTAAGACCAAGAGATGTCCTTCATAGATATTTTTTCCTCCCAAGTAATTTTCACCTCATGTTTGTTTTTATTTCCTGCTTGTTTGTTTTTCTCCTATTTTTTCATAGAATAAATACTGAAAATCTAGAAAAACATAGACAGTGAAAGCCTCCCTCACCCACTGCATGCTCTATTGTTACTATTTGGCACATTTCTCCCAGGCTCTTTTCAATGTGATTTTTTTTTTTCTTTTTAACACAGCTGAGCTCAGACTGTGTCTGCAGTTCTCTCTGCTGCTCTTTCACTCGGTGTTTCCCGTGATTATGAACTCTTTATAAACATCTTTTTAATAACTGATGCAGCCTTTGACAAGTGAATCATACAGTATTTGAAAAGTGAGAACTTATAAAAACTTATAAGTACATCCATTTCACTTATAAGTACATCCATTTCACCTGTGAGGATCAGGCAGCCCAGAGCAGAAGAAAAGTTCCAGGGTTTTGGAGCCCCCTTCCACAACCCACCAGCTTTGCCTTCTTTGGGGAGTCACCTCCAGTCGCCGATTCTCACTTTTAACTGAGAACACCAGTCATGTAATAGCTGCCTCTGGTGGCTAGTGTGAGGCCAAAACCAGTTGACAGACACGGAAGCATTCTTTTAAAAATGTGCACATAGAGCAAGTGTTTGCTCTGGACAGCGTTTTGATTTATTTGGAAAAACTGATCTCTTTCAGAATGCAGAAGTGGGCTCCAATTTAATCAAACTGTCATCTACAACAGCGCGAGCCCTGAAGGAGAAAGAGGACCAAGTCTACTGTCAGCCAGAGTTGCTCTGTGAAGGTAAGACTCAGCTTCTGTCCTGTGTTTAGAGGAAGGGGTGAGTGTCCTCCTTACGTAGCGCCTCCTTCCAGTGCAGAGGAGCTGTGTGTGCGCCAGGGAGGGAAAGGAAGGCTGTGGGCGTTAGGCACTGTGTTAGAGACGCTTCCCTCTCATATACCTTCGCACCCCTCCCAGTGCTGGGGTGGTCTCTAGACCCAGGAACTTTCATGGCTGGCCTTTTGAATGCTGCCATGTAATTTTTTTTTGCTTTCTTTTAAAACATTTATTTCTTTATTGCATTTAAATTTTTATACACTTTTTAAAGCTTACTTTCCACTTCGTTATTCCAAAATATTGGCTCTGTTCCCCTGTTGTACAGTCGATCTTGAACCTGTCTTACATCCAACAGTCTGTACTTCCTTCCCTCTCCCCACTGCTGTATCACCCCCTCCTCCCCGCTCCCTGGTAATCACTAACTTGTTCTCCGTCTCAAATGCTGCCGTGCATTTGCAAAAAATGCTCGACATTGCTCATTATTAGAGAAATGGAAATCAAAACTGCAGGGAGGTATCAGCTCACACTGGTCAGAATGACTATCATCAGCCAAAAAAAACCCAAAAAACAAAAAAACAAAATCTATAAAAATAAATGCTGGAGAGGGTATGGGAAAAGGGAACCCCCTCTTGCACAGTTGGTAGGAATGTAAACTGATACAGCCACTATGGAAAACAGTATGGAGATTTCTTTGAAAACTAGGAATAAAACTACCAATGTGACGCAGCAATCCCACGGCAGGGCCTACACCCTGAGGAAACCACAGTTCCGGGGCTGCGGTGTGCTGGACGGCACAGCATACGTGGGTCTCCACCTGGGTGCACTGAAAGAGCCCTGCAGAACAGGTGCTGTCTCCTCTGGTGGCCAGAGGAGAAAACTGGGCCTCAGAAAGGCTGTGCAACACGCAGAATGTAAAGCCGCTCGGAGAGAAGCCTCAGCCCCCGGAGCAAGGCTTCCCAGCCCAGCGCTGCGGACGCGGGGCAGCGGGGGCGGCACTGGGCGTTGCAGCTGTTGAGCAGCGTCCGGGGCCTGCAGCCCGACTGGGAGCCGCTGTCCTAGGGCGGAAGCCTGTGAAGCAGGGCCTGCGCCCCGGTGCCCAGGCTCGTCACCAGCATGAGACGGGAGCCTGGCTCAGAGCGGGCTGTGCTCAGTACGCAGGTGAGGAGCGAACTGGCCTGCCCAGGGCACGACTGGGGAGTGGAGGGGCAGGGCTCCAGGGGCCCGGCTCCCCACCTCGCTGCCCCATGCCACGGGGCGGGGACTTAGAAACTTAATTTGACACAGCAGACAATTGTAAATATGTATACATGGACGTGGATGAAATGTGAAGGCTTTTCTGGATTACAAAGGTAATAGATATAATGAAATTTTCACATGAGAAACTCAGGATGGAAGATATAAACTATGAGCCACAATAAGGAAGGTATCACCTCAGCAGCACTTCTAAGCTTTTCCTCTACCTTTATAGCATAGTGGTGATAATTCTCTAAGCAGCCTTTTACATCTAATGTTATGATGGGGACATTTCCTCATGTTACTAAAATTCTTTGTAAATATTACTTTTTATTATACAATTTCATTAGATTTATTTAAATATTGCTGATGCTTCCTCCACGCTTCAGAAGTTTCTGTTCCACCCACAAACATTTACATGCACATACTTTTTTTTTTAAGAGCTTTTAAATAGTTGCAGTGGCCTCTGATTTTAATCATGTAATTCTCTTTGATTTCTATCTTGGATAATTAAAGATGTTTATATACTTAAAATCCAAAGTCTATCTTACCTTGCTCCCAAAGCTTCTAATAGAGCTGGAGTAATTATCCAAGGTTCCCTCCTCCTGCCCTTTGACCACCCTTGATCCAGCTCAGGGCCTGAGAGGAGTTCAGGGATCCTGCTTGGGAGCCATTTTTATAGAAAGGATGCCTGGCCTGGATGGCACGAAGGGCAAGTGGTCCCAGACCTCCTGAAGGGGGATCTGTCAGCCGTGTCATCTCTCTCCAGGCTTGGAACTGCCTCGGATCAATTATGCCCACAATGGGAAGCCATACCGCTATGTCTTTGCTGCTGGAGTCCAGTGGAGCCCCATCCCAACCAAGGTATGGTCCCCGGCGGGTGGCAGCCTGGGATGGTCATGTCTGTCTGCAAAGCTGAGTTCTCAGGGATGTCGGGACTGAGATGCCCTTGGGGATGGGGGTAGGTCAGAGAGTGAGGTCAGTTTGGGACAAAACACACTGGAAGCAATGACGGAGCATCCAGGAGAGGGAACTGCACCTAATGGGCTTCACTCAGGTAAGACGTGGTGGCCGGAGTTTATCCATCGATTTCTTTATCGGATGGATGTTTATTGAGCACCAGCTTAGGCACCCAGGAACAGCAAGTGAACAGGCGGATCCTGGTTCCTGCCCTCAAGGAACTCATTGTCCCAAGCAGGGAAGGTAGAGCTGAAACTTGGAGGATTTATTTTGCTTTTTAAATTTTTTTAATTCAAGTATAGTGGCTCAGTGGTAAAGAATTCACCTGCCAATGCAGGAGACGAGGGTTCAGTCCCTGGGTCCGGAAGATCCCCTGGAGAAAGAAATGGGAACCCACTCCAGTTTTCTTACCTGGGAAATCTCATGGACAGAGGAGCCTGGCAGGCTACAGTCCATGGGGTCACAGAGTCGGACACGACTTGGCAACTTAACAACTATAACAACGGGGCTGATTTACAATATTACATTAGCTTCAGGTGTTCTGCACAGCGGTTCATATTTTGGTTCTTAAACTGCTATTTGTTGAACACTTGCTGTTTCCCAGGGACCATGCTGAGTGCTGTACAGACATCACTTTTCCTTAGTAGCTTCAGTTTTTAGTAAGAAAATGGGAAATCTTTTTTTAAAAATGCAAGCAGTGCAGGAATGTACAATGAGAAAAATTAAGGTTCCCACACGCACATCCACATGCCCCGAGTCACTCCCCATTAATCCCACACCCTAAGGGGAAAGAGGCTTATTAGAGACAGAGAGAAGGCCAGGGACTCACGCTTGGAAAGCAATAAAGAAAGCACATTATGCTTTAAAGGCTGGGCATTGAATATGTTAGATTATCTGATATGTATAAAATTTGCAATATAGTGCCCAATACCAGATAAATCCAGGGTTCTTATTTCTTAAAGAATTCAGAGTATATATCAGCTCTGCTGTGGCAGGAGGACCTTAGCTTAAAGTCGGAGAAGGAAGGGAGCTGCCTTCCTTTCTGTTTTTGTGCTGACCAGAGGCAGGTGTCATCTGGGGCCTATGCTCGCTAGTGTGAGGTCCCCAGCTGAGGTGCTCACCCCTTCTCTGGGGCCTTGATGCCTTCCTATTCACCAGGAATGAGCACTCTCTGCAACCATTCATTTCGCATTTCTCCCCTTTGCATGCACAGATAATAAAATACGACATTCTCACCAAGTCCTCCTTGAAGTGGGGAGAGGAGCACTGCTGGCCGGCGGAGCCCCTGTTCGTGCCCACACCGGGTGCCAAGGACGAGGATGATGGTAAGGCCCAGGAAGGGCAAGCTGCCTGCTGCACTGTGCTTGTGGTCACCGCTCAAACGGAGACACTGTTGGGGTGCAGTGACTCCACCCTCATCACACAGCTGGTGCAGCCATCTTTGAAGTCCAGGCGGTTCTGAGTGCAAAGCGGTAGGGCGAGGGAATCCCCAAGCCCTAGTTCAGCTACAAGTTCAGGGGTCCCCAAGACCACCCTCAGCTTCAGTAGGAGCACCCACAGAACACACTGAAAGCTGTTACACGTGGTGACGGGTTATCTCAGCGGAAGGGTACAGACTGAAAGAGAAAAGGCGAGTGGGATGGAATCCGGGAGAGTCCCATGGCTGGTCTCCGGGGGTCCTCCCTGCGGGAGTCACGGACCACTCCCACTTCCCCAACGACCCCCACGGATGGCGGCCAACCCGCTCCCTCAGCCTCAGAGCCATGTGGGGCGTGGTCGCGCGGACTGTGCTGACTTCTCGTCTTCGCTGCACTGAAGGTCAAGCTGACGGCTGTGGCCCAAGTGCTACATTGCTTCCGGCGTGTCCCACTCTTTGCGTCCCCATGGACGGCCGCCCACCAGGCTCCTCTGTCCGTGGGACTCTCCAGGCAGGAACACTAGAGTGGGTTGCCGTGCCCTCCTCCTTGGGGATCCAACCTGCATCTCTTATGTCTCCTGCGTTGGCAGGTGAGACCTTTACCACTAGCACCTCCTGGGAAGCCCTGTGGCCCAAGGCCTCCTCTGAATCACTTTGCTAGGCCGGGTTGGATGGCACGGCCTCAGGTAAACAAAGACCCTCTCGTCACACCAACAGTCCAAGGACTTGGGCGACATCTCCCAGGGGCAGAAGGAGAGACCTCCTTCTGGGGGAAACTAACACAAAAGCCCACTTCCTTTCCACAGGGCAGAGTGTGGAATCTTGGTTTTAAAATTCATTGCAGTGGCTGGGTCAGAACTTGTAACTCCTCTGAGCACGTAAACTTTCCAGGAAATGAAGTCGCTCAGTCGTGTCCAACTCTTTGTGACCCCATGGACTGCAGCCTGCCAGGCTCCTCTGTCCATGGGATTTTCCAGGCAACAATACTGGAGTGGGCTGCCATTTCCTTCTCCAGGGGATCTTCCCAACCCAGGGATCAAACCCAGGTCTCCTGCATTGTAGGCAGATGCTTTTTACTCTCTGAGCCACAGGGAACCCCTCGAAAAGCTCGTGGGATTCCTCTCTTGTACAGGTTTCACCTGACCAAAAGGTCTTTTCCCTCCTTGATTTTGCCCCAGAAGTGCCCTGCCCGTCCCCCCGGGATGCCAAGGAGGGTAACTAGAAGCCTGAGTGGGGCTGCCAACACCTGGGGGGAGGGCGGGCTGCCAGCTGCTTCCCTCGGGCGAGAAGGGAGTGGTTTTCTACCTGGGCGTGTCTTCCCATTGGCCTGCATGCCAGGCAGGGGACCCGTGTCACTGTCGCCTCTAAGGTGGGGGACAGTTGGTGCCACCTCCTACCAAGGCTGGCCTCCCCCAGGTTGAGCGTGTACGCCTTGTATATTCTTCTGTGGACAGGAAGCAGCCTGTCTTCATTCCACTAGAGGAAAGGCTCCGAGCGTGAGGTCACTTACCCACGGTTGCACGCCCAGTACATACACAGGGGAGGGTTTGAATCCAAGCTGATTTGACTTCAGCTGTGCTCAGTCACTCTGAAACCCAGGAGGCCTCGGGAAGAATCAGGAATATTTGCTGGAAGTTTATTGCTCTATTTTGTTTAGCCCTCTGTGCCTTTGAGAGTGAATATTTAGACTATTCTCATTTCACAAAGGGGAAAGCTGCACACACATGAGGTGGATTGGACTTATTCATATGCCACTTGAATTCGGCTGGTCTGAGTTTAGGCTAAGTGCAGTGTTGAAGCTGATTCACTGTAACTGGAATTTCTAAATTTCTAAATAGTATGAAAATAGCCATGTGCAATAATTCACAACGTGCTTTCATAACTGACTGTGCAAGATCTTAGCAACCCCCTGAGAGTGGGGAGGATTATCCCCACTCTAAAGATGAAGAGACTGGGGCTCAGAAAGGTGAGGGGACGGGCCCAGCCAAGCCTTCCGATTTCCCTGGCCTTTCCTTTCAGCTCACACAGAATATCAAATTCACTTCCCTTCTGTTTGGATTCAGTTCAGACTCTCAGTCATGTCCGACTCTTTGCGACCCCATGAATCGAAGCATGCCAGGCCTCCCTGTCCATCACCAACTCCCAGAGTCCACTCAAACTCAAGTCCGTTGAGTCGGTGATGCCATCCAGCCATCTCATCCTCTGTCGTCCCCTTCTCCTCCTGCCCCCAATCCCTCCCAGCATCAGGGTCTTTTCCAATGAGTCAACTCTTCGCATTAGGTACAGTCAAAGAACAGGGAGGCAGAGCTGAGAAACTTAGCCCCCGCCCCAGCTGGAAGAGGTTTGAGGCTGCACTTTTACAAAATGTCTCTCTTTGTTTCCCCAAAGGGATTATCTTATCAGCCATAGTCTCTACTGATCCCCAGAAGTTGCCTTTTCTGCTGGTTCTCGATGCCAGAACTTTTACGGAACTGGCCCGCGCGTCCGTCAATGTGGAGATGCACCTGGATATCCACGGGCTGTTCATCCCAGACGCAGGCTGGGACCCGGGGAAGCAGGCCCCTTCCCGGGAGGTGCCGGCAGGGGCTGCCGCAGGACATGCGGCCCCACGGACCTGACAGCCTGGAGGCTTTGGTCCTGGGGACCAGCGCCCAGCTCAGGCTGGTCCCACCCCGGGCGAGGTGCAGGAGAGGTGGTCCTTCATTTCCATTTTGCATTTATTCTTTCCGCAGCTGCTTTGAGTCAACGTTCTGAAAACAGAACTTGTCAGTATCTTTTCTTTCATTTTATTTTGGCCATGAGGACCTTGCTTGAAAGTCAATCAAATATTTCTAGATTAGCTCTAGCCCTTCTATGAAAGCCCCCTTCCTTGAGTACAAACACCGGGACCTTGAATCAGAAACTGTATTGTCACATAATCATTGTTGCTAGAGTGGGCACATATGACCCACTGGAGAAGAGACACAGAAACATTCATCATTGCTCCCCCTCCCTCTCCGCTTTCCAGTGGACCTGGTCGTGAGTTCTAGCTTTCTCAACCAGCTGACCCAGAAGGCATGTGCTTTGTGGTCATTCCGTGCAAGGCATGGCATAATATAAAATAAAACTTTAAAAGCCCTTTCAGACCTAATTTTATTTTTCTACATGGCTTCTTCCTCTGAAGATCTTCTAAGGCAGAGAAACCGAGGCAAAGACAGGTGCCTCATGGTACACCCAGGGGGCTGGTGTGGGGGTCCCCCACTGCCGGAGGGCATGGAGGAGCTGCAGTCCAGGACTGAGTCCTGCCTTGCCTGACTGGGAGCCAGGGCAGTGAGGGGCATCTGAGCCATGAGGACAGGAGTCCCCTCAGCAGTGCTCCCTGGAGACTCAGGCACCGTGCTGTTTGTTTCCATCCAACTTGTCCTGTGTTGGGTGTATTTTATTCACTACTCTGTTGATCAGGCTCTCAATTAAATATTTGTTGGATGAATGAATTCTGCCAACAAAGAAATCCAACTCTGTAGTGTACCAACGAGAAATGGGTACTTTTTTTTTAAAAGAAATGCATATTTTACTGAAGGTCTCCCAGGAAAACCAGGAAGGTGGTTCACATAGAGACCAATGATGACGCCCCAGGTTCCTCTTCCTGCCCTCCTTGGTCTCTCTTTCTTCTCCTGTTGCTCCCGCAAAACCTCGTTTACCATTCCATCATTTCCATTTCAGCTCAGCTTATGGAGCCCATCAGACAAAAACCCAAACCCTGGGGATGGTAAAATAAATAAATAAATGTTGGGGATGGCAGAATGAAGACCATCTGCTCTTCTCCTCTGGGGACGTCAGCATCTCCAGCATGGATTGGGAAGAAATGTCAACCATGGTGGCCTAAGAAACATGTGACAGAGGCCCGCATCTGGGTGGCAGGAATGGAAAAGAGTTAACAGATGGGACAGTTACTCACCTATTCATTATTTTACTTTAAATATTTGAGAAGTGGGTGGTATTTTAAAAATGCTTCCCCACCTCTATTCTATTCAATTCTCATTGCCAAACAGTACCCAGATGTGGCCATGAAAAAGGGTGCAGTTCAGCTTGGAAGAAAAGTATGTCATGGTTTCTTTGCCTTGCTTAGGAAGACAGGTGAAGTACCAGACCGATGAGGAAGCCTGGCATACCACGTCTTTTCTTCTCAGTTTTCAAAAACAGCAAAGGTCAATGGCAGGACATCCGACTTATCTCGATCCTGATTCCCCTGTGTTTCAGACACAGGCCAGGGTAGTTAGCTCAAAAGGCTGCAGGAGCCAAGACGCAGGCACCTTTCTTGAAGCGGAGACTGTCTGACTTACCCTGGGAGCCTTCCTTGTTATGCTTCATGTGGGTGTAACGTGTGACCAGGAAGTTCTGCAGGAAAAATCACCAGGGATTTGTTTATTGCTTTGATAAAGCCACAGTATTTCACAAGCGCTCTAAGGATGTGTCAGGTACATGGTAAGCCTGCAAATGTTTGACCACTAACTTTTTCCTTCCAGGTTTTCTCTAATTTGATTCCACCCCAGGAATAAGCTAGATGTGTATGTGGACATGTGCTTAGTCGCTCAGTTGTTTCCAACTCTCTGCATCCCATGGACTGTAGCCCGCCAGGCTCCTCTATCCATGTGGCTTCTCCATGCAAGAATACTGGAGTGGGTAGCCCATCCCTTCTCCAGGGGATCTTCCCAACCCAGGAATTGAACCGGGGTCTCCTGAACTGCGAGCAGATTATTTAGCAGCTGAGCTACCAGGGAATATCAACTCCCAAAAAATTTAAGTACATTCCAGCTGTATCCACATTACTGGGTTGTACTCATTTCCTCTGAAAGTCACCAAGCATTGGACTGACTGTTGAGATGGCTGAGGGTCCAGGTTACATGAAAACACTTTTGATCACTTCTTAACGCTGTTTAGAGACAGTTTGGATGGTTTTTAAATGGGCGGGAGAAGTCTTTCTCACGGCAAATCAGGACATGCAGACAGAAAAGTCACCAGCGACTTCCTCTTCATCCAACAACGGTGAGACCCGGGGCCTCTGCTCTTCAGGTTCCTTCCAGGAGTAGGAACCAGGTGCAGACACAGGGCCGCCTGCTGCAGCTGGAAGTGGACTCTTGAGGTCAAACACCAGCAGGAGGCTGGAGTTTCCTTCTACACGGCGAGTGGGCAGGGATGTGGGAGCCCTGTGTTGGGACAGGTGGGGATGAGCCAGCCTGCCTTCCTCCTGGGGACCAGGAGGGACGTGCTGAGTAGCCTTCAGGAGCACCTGGCAAGATGCTGAGGGTGCAGCTCCCCATGAGGGTGTGGAGCCAGAGGTGGGTTGACTGAACAAAGCAAGTGCAGAGTGAATTCCCCAAGAGAACAGTGGAAAGAGACAGAATTAAGGGGATTGCTTTCTGCGATTATAAAATTCATATATATTCATTGTAGAAACCCTCTTGTTGTTAACCAAGAAATGAAGAAGATATCCATAACCCCATTACCGAAAGAAAACCCCGGAGCCAGCAAAGACCTACTGAAGCACATGGAACTCTGCTCAGTGTTATGTGGCATCCTGGATGGGAGGGGAGTTTGGGACAGCATGGATACAAACAGCATGGATAGCTGCGTCCCTTCCCTGTTCTCCTGAAACTACCACCACACTGTTAATCGGCTATACCCTAACACAAAATAAAAAGTTTCAAGTTAAAAAAAAAAGAAAACCCCTGAAATCCTTCTGGTGTATTTTTCCCCCATTAAAAAAAATTGTGATGCACAGTTTACACGTTGGCAATAGGTTTATAACCCACCAGTTTATAACCTGCTTTCTTCCCTTACTATAGAAGTATTTTCCCCAGATCACTAAATTCTTCTAAGGGATGCAAATTATTCCATCTCTGGGACATAGTGTGATGTGTACCAGCCTGCAGGTGGACATTTTGACATAAGATCTCTGGCCTCATGTGTGTATTTCCAGGGCCCACCCCACGTCTCTCTATATATTCAGGTTCTTGTTATTGTCTTTTTTTTTTTTGGCTAGATTAGACTTCCCAGGTGGCTCAGTGGTAAAGAATCCATCTGCCAGTGCAGGAGAAGTAGGAGATGCAGGTTCAATCCTTGGGTTGGGGAGGTCCCTTAGAGGAGGAAATGGCAACCCACTCCAGGATTCTTGCCTGAGAAATCCCGTGTCCAGAGGAGCTTGGCAGGCTACATGGGGGTGCAGAGAGTCGGACACGGCTGAGTGAATGAGCACGCATGCACTGGCTAGATTCCCAACTTCGGATTTCTGAGCTAAAGAGCAGAAAAACAAGATTCAGATGTTCTTTCAAAGGCCACAGGTTTTGACTGAATCATAGGAAACTGAGAAGCCACTCTACAATCTAAGAGGCTCAAATGGTCACCGTGGCTGAGGAGCTGAGAAATCTAACCTTCTCAGCAAACGGAAAAAATCAGGTGCCTGTGAAAAAACCATAGTGCAGATCCTCCCTTCTTCCTTTCCTCTGTTCTTTCTTATGCTCTGTATCTTTCCACTCAGTTCAGACACTTGTTCTTCTCAAGCGTATAGTCACTCATTCACTCACTCACTCATGGACTCATCCATCCCCTCAGTGAAGACCAGTGTCACATTGGCATATAATGATCAGCAGAACCAATACCTCCTCGGTCCTCGGGGATCATATAGCGCAGTGAAGGACACAGCACCAAGGAGCAGACCAACACAGCTCAGTGGATAGCAGTAGAAAAGGGACCCCTAATAATCTCTTGGGAGCCAGGGATGGCTGACGTGTGAAGGATGGTAGTAGGTAACCAGGTAAAATGGGCAAAGCAGATAAAGAAAAGGGCATGGAGTCAGAAGAGAATTTGGTAAGCTTCACTTCAGTTCAGTTCAGTTCATCAATTGGCTCAATCCTGTCCAACTCTTTGCGACTCTGTGAATCGCAGCACACCAGGCCTCCCTGTCCATCACCAGCTCCCGGAGTTTACTCAGACTCGCGTCCATCCAGTCTGTGATGCCATCCAGCCATCTCATCCTCGGTCGTCCCCTTCTCCTCCTGCCCCCAATCCCTCCCAGCATTAGAGTCTTCCAATGAGTCAACTCTTCACGTGAGGTGGCCAAAGTACTGAAGTTTCAGCTTTAGCATCATTCCTTCCAAAGAAATCCCAGGGTTGATCTCCTTCAGAATGGACTAGGTTGGATCTCCTTGCAGTCCAAGGGACTCTCAAGAGTCTTCTCCAACACCACAGTTCAAAAGCATCAATTCTTCGGCGCTCAGCCTTCTTCACAGTCCAACTCTCACATCCATACATGACTACTGGAAAAACCATAGCCTTGACTAGATGGACCTTAGTTGGCAAAGTAATGTCTCTGCTTTATTGACTATGCCAAAGCCTTTGACTGTGTGGATCATAGGTTGGTCATAACTTTTCTTCCAAGGAATAAGCGTCTTTTAATTTCATGGCTGCAATCACCATCTGCAGTGATTTTGGAGCCCCCCAAAATAAAGTCTGACACTGTTTCCACTGTTTCTCCATCTATTTTCCATGGAGTGATGGGACTGGATGCCGTGATCTTCATTTTCTGAATGTTGAGCTTTAAGCCAACTTTTTTACCCTCCTCTTTTACTTTCATCAAGAGGCTTTTTAGTTCCTCTTCACTTTCTGCCATAAGGGTGGTGTTATCTGCATATTTGAGGTTATTGATATTTCTCCTGGCAATCTTGATTCCAGCTTGTGCTTCTTCCAGCCCAGCGTTTCTCCTGATGTACTCTGCATATAAGTTAAATAAGCAGGGTGACAATATACAGCCTTGACATACTCCTTTTTCTATTTGGAACCAGTCTGTTGTTCCATGTCCAGTTCTAACTGTTGCTTCCTGGCCTCCATGCAGATTTCTCAAGAGGCAGGTTAGGTGGTCTGGTATTCCCATCTCTCTCAGAATTTTCCACAGTTTATTGTGATCCACACAGTCAAAGGCTTTGGCATAGTCAATAAAGCAGAAATAGATGTTTTTCTGGAACTCTTGCTTTTTCCATGATCCAGCGGATGTTGGCAATTTGATCTCTGGCTCCTCTGCCTTTTCTGAAACCAGCTTGAACATCAGTAAGTTCATGGTTCACGTATTGCTGAAGCCTGGCTTGGAGAATTTTGAGCATTACTTTACTAGCATGTGAGATGAGTGCAATTGTGCAGTAGTCTGAGCATTCTTTGACATTGCCTTTCTTAGGGATTGGAATGAAAACTGACCTTTTCCAGTCCTGTGGCCACTGCTGAGTTTTCCAAATTTGCTGGCATACTGAGTGCAGCACTTTCACAGCATCATCTTTTAGGTTTTGAAATAGCTCTACTGGAATTCCATCACCTCCACTAGCTTTGTTCGTAGTGATGCTTTCTAAGGCCCACTTGACTTCACATTCCAGGATGTCTGGCTCTAGATGAGTGATCACACCATCGTGATTATCTTGGTCGTGAAGATCCTTTTTGTACAGTTCTTCTGTGTATTTTTGCCATCTCTTCTTAATATCTTCTGCTTCTGTTAGGTCCAGACCATTTCTATCCTTTATCGAGCCCCTCTTTGCATGAAATGTTCCCTTGGTATCTCTAATTTTCTTGAAGAGATCTCTAGTCTTTCCCATTCTGTTGTTTTCCTCTTTTCTTTGCATTGATCGCTGAAGAAGGCTTTCTTATCTCTTTTTGCTATTCTTTGGAACTCTGCATTCAGATGCTTATATCTTTCCTTTTCTCCTTGGCTTTTTGCTTCTCTTCTTTTCACAGCTATTTGTAAGGCTTCCTCAGACAGCCATTTTGCTTTTTTGCATTTATTTGCATGGAGGTAGACATTTACCAAGAACTTTGTGGCACAGAAGAGGGACAGAAAAGACAAGTTTCAACCAGAACCCCAGTTTATCCATACTCAGGTACAGAGTGGAATTGGCATTAACTAAAGAGAGGTCTCTGATGATTTCTTCAAGGACAATCAAGGACTGATAGTAATTTTTTTTAATAATAGCTTTTTTGAGATCTAATTCATATACCATGAAATTCACTCCTTTAGAATACTCAGTTTAGTGGCCTTTAGTATATTCAATATTGTGTAACTATTACCACTCTCTAATTTTAGAACATTTTTATCACGCGTAAAAGAAATCCTATACCCATGAGCAGTCACCCCGTGTTCTGCATCCCTCCCCGATCCGGCTCTAGGCAGCCACAAAGTCCGGCTCTAGGCAGCCACAAACCTACTTTGTGTCTCTATGGATTTACCTAGTCTGGACATTTCACACCAAAGGAATCATACCATATGTGTGTGTTTTAATATAAATGGAATCATATGGTAACATGCGCGTGTTTTGGTAACTCATTTTTCAGCACGTTTTCAAGCTTCACCTATGTTGTCGTATGAATTAGTACTTCATTCTTGCTATGGATAAATAATATCCCATTGTATGGAGAAACCACATTTTGTTTATCTGCTCGTCAGCTGAGAGACATCTGAGTTGTTTCCTGATTTTGGCTGTCATGAATGACACACATGTTCAAGTTATTAATGTGGACATATGTTTGCATTTCTCTTAAACGAGTGAAATTGTTGGATCCTAGGGTGAATATGTCTGACATTGTGAGGAGTTGCCAAACTGTTTTTCAAAGTGGCTGCGCCGTTTCATAGTTTTACCAGCAGCACCTAAGAGTTCCAGGATGTCTGCTCCTCCCTAATTTGTTATTGTCTGCTGTTTTTATTTTAGTCCTCCTAGATACAATGAAGTGGTATCTCATCGTGGTTTTGATTGCACTTCCCTAATAACTAATAATGTTGAACATCTTTCCATGCGCTAATCGGCCATTTGTATATCTTCTTTGAGGAAATATCCACTCATATCCCTTGCTACTTTTAAACTGGAGTATTTGGAGTTTTTTTTCTTTAATTATTATTGAGTTGTAAGAGTTCCTTATATATTGTAGAAATAAATCCCTCGCCAGATTTATGCTTTGCAGTATTTTCTCTCATTCTTTGGGCAGTCTTTTCACTTTCTTAATGGCACTTTTCGAGCTACAAAGGTTTTAAAATTTTTATGAAGTCCAATTTAATCTATTTTTTCTTTTATCTCTTCAGCATTTGGTGTTGTATCTAAGAAACCATTATTTAATCTGTGGTCCCAGAGATGTATGCCTGTGTGTGCTTCTGTGAATGTTATAGTTTTAGCAGTTATATTTAGGTCCGTGGTCCATTTTGAGTTAATTTTTGTAGACAGTGCGAGCTAGGGGTCCCACTTCATTCTTTTGCATTCAGATGTATAATTGTCCAAGTATAGAAGTCACCATTTAGGGTTGATAAAGCTACACAGAGAAAACAAAAGTATGTCCTTTTCCTCCACCATCCCTTAGAAGAGGATTTCTTCAGCTGATGAGAAGAGACTGCAGGCCAACTCTCTGCTGGTGCCAGCAAGGCCCTGGTCCAGGGACGAGGAAGTCAAGATGGAAGCCTCAGTCAGTGGAGATGTAGCGTCTTCCTCCCTCGTCACCTCTCGGGCCCGGCAAAGTTCCAGGAAAGTCCAGCATATGCATGTTCAACTCAGAATCACATGCCCTGGTAGGATTTTCTAGCACACTCTTTCCTTAAGGGTGTCCACTGTGTTCCTGGAGGGCTGAGGGTGACTGGTGTTTCTTGAGATGCTGACCCCCTCCCGGAGGCTGGGACCAGTGGAAGGCCCGGGTCCCTGATTTTGTCTTCAGTCTGCCATTTGGGTTGGACAGGCAGGAGGTCTCAGCCTAGTTCAGGGCTCTTTAAATTATCATCTGACTTAATGTGGGAGAACAGTGATGGCTACACTGTGCTTCTTCTCTGGTTAAGGGGAGAAATGGAGCTTATTATGCTGGTAGCAACAGGATAACATTAACTGACATGTATTGACACCTACAGGTGCTGGTTCCCACATCATCCTTGCAGCAGCCCTGCGGTTGGTCCTGGTACCATTCTCCTATTATGGGTGAGAAAACTGAGTCTCAGAACACATACGTGATTTGCCCAAGATCACACAAGTGGTTCCTGGGACCCCAAAGTCCAACTGCTTAAACACTGCTTTTACTGTCTTAATTTCATTTACTTCATCACCCTCGGGACTTCGAATAGTGCCTGGGACAAGGTGGGTGCGTAACTGAAGGACAGCGCGAGAGGTGAGAACAGGGCCTCCAGCCTTACCGCCTGCGTTTCGATCCTCTCGAGACCTGATGACGCCTCGGTTTCATCATCCATAAAACAGAGACAGTACACGTCCCTCATCCAGAGAGTTGCAAACTTAAGTGAAGGTTGCCTGACACACAGCAGTTGTTCGACAAGTTTTAGCTCCGATGAGCCTTAAAAAAACAGTTAAGAGGTTGAATCTTGGCTCCCAAACGTTATGAGTCATAAGACCTTTGATAAGTTGTTTAAACTCCCAGTGCCTCTGGTTCCTGCCCTGTGAAATGGGGATGACATTGGAACAGACTTCACAGGGCTACAGTGAGGATGAAATAGTGTCCTTGTAGCCCTTAGAAGTGCCTGCCTCTGAGCTGTCACCATCTGACTTAACGGAGATTGTGGGGGCAGCTGGGGGCAGTTCAAGCAGAGGTTGCTACTTGTTGCTGGTCCTCCTGTCTTCGGGAGGGGCCTTACCCATGGCCTGGGGAGAGAAGAAGGGGACCGCGTCCCAGGCACCCAGAGCGACCAGTGGCATCAGATATGGCAGAAGCATATCACTGGCACACCCAAAATAGCCATCACACAACAAACAGCAATCCGGCATGACCAGAAGACCAGCCAGTGGGTAAAGAACAGGGTCTCCGAGTTACTCGGTCACAGCAGCCATCTGCTACCAGCAGCCATCTCCTAGCACGGATGTGATCGTTAAAGAATGCTGGGTATTGAAGACACAGGCCAGTGCCAGGCACAGAATGTGTGGCCAAGGGACCCAAGTGGCAGGGGCTTTCATCAGTTTCGATCTTCACTGTATCCTTGTCTAAAATAGCGCTCTATTGCTTTCCTGTGGCTTCTGTAGCAAATCACCCCAAACTTGGTGGGGTGAAACAACACAGATCTATTTTCACAGTTCTAAGGGTCACAAGTCTAAAATGAGCTTCATGGGAGTAAGTTCGAGGTGTCAGAGGGCAGCTTCCTTCCGAAGTCTCCAGGCAAGAGTGTCTTTTCCAGCTTCCTTGGCTCGTGGTCCTGCCTCCCACCACCTTTTTCTCTCTGCTGTCTTCCTCACCTCACTTTTTCCCTTCTATAAAGTCCAAATCTCCCTCTACCTCCCTTGTGTAAGGACCCCCATGATTGCATTTAGGGCCCACTGGATAATCCAGGACCATCTCCCTGTTTTAAAATCCTGAACTTTCTGACATCCAAAAACTCCCTTTTGCCATATAGCTGACAGACACGGACAGGTTCCAGGGGTTAGGGCCTGGGTGTCTGTGGGGCCCCTTTATTCAGCCGACCGTGAGCAACTAGCTCTTAATGCGCTCAGTAAATATTTGGTGAGTGAATGCGTGAATGTTCGCCTCTTACTGTTTTCATTGGCATCGGCTGGGCTTCAAGATGTGTGTGGTCTCCTCACCTTCAAGTTTTCTCACATGTCACCTTCAATACACATTTCCTGTACTTAATTTAACATTGCAAATTGATTTCTCCATCACCCCCACACACCCGATCCCTTTATCCTGCTTAATTTCTTTCTCCCTGTAGCACTTTTTGTGTTCTAGAATGCTATAAAATTAACTTATTTATTATGCTTATTGTAACAAATCATCCCAAACTTGGGATGGTGCAGGAAGCCCTGGGTACCCTGAAGCCCCTCCACCATGCCCCCTCATAGAGGACTCAAGCCGTGGCTCAAGTCCTCTACAGCAACCATTCTGAACCTGACCCACTGCAGAAATCAGACTCACTTCCTCCGGCAGACCAGCCCTCACTAGAATGTAAGCGCAGAGGTTACATTCAGGGCAAGGATTTTTTTTTCTGTTCTATGTGTTAGATGTTTCCTGGGTGTTTAGAACAGGGCCTGGCATGTAGTGGGCGCTTGATAAACAAGTGCTGAATGAACACACAAATTTAACACCTTCCCAAGTTTCCCTCAGCCGCAGGTCGAGTTCTTATCTTTTGTGCTTGATCTTGACTTTCACGACAAGGAAGGCACTGGGCTGTGGTGCAACCAATCAATTCTAAGTAACCTATGTATTATCCCTGTTCTCCACCCCCTTCTATCAACACACTGGCAATTCTGATTTCTAAAACTCAGATAACCTCAATTCTCATCTCCACCAAGACTGTGAAAGTCTGGGAGGGAAATGGTTGGTTTGACTTTGGCTGTTTTTGAAGGATAAACTTTCTGGAATCTGGATGATTGCAGAGTTGGGAGGGCGAGCTGTCCCTGGCTGACACTGCTAGGGTTTGTTATGTTGGATTAGACTGTTTCTGCTGGTCTGCTGGAGGAAATGAGCCTGTGATTTCTGCAGTGGGTCAGGTTCAGAATGGTTGCTGTAGAGGACTTGAGCCATGGCCTTGAGTCCTCTATGAGGGGGCATAGTGGAGGGGCTTCAGGGTGCCCAGGGCTTCCTGCAACTGTATGTGGGGTTTTGTACATCTGTATGTCCATAAGGAGAGCGGAGTCCATCGCTTGTACCAGCTTCTCAGCAGGGAAAGTGAAGGACTTGTGTGCTGCCTCAGCCACGTGGGTTCTATGGCTCTGTCTCCAAACATGTGGGTCAGGTTAACAGGCCGACGCGGCTCAGCAAAGAAAGGCTGCAGCTTGCAAGCCAGGCCCCCTGTTCCCCACCCCACCCACTAACAAGTCCCCAGGCTCCTGTGTAAAACATACCAAACCAGGCACTGGTTCAAATCTCAAGAGACCAGTCCCGATTCTTGCAAGACTCTGGGCATTCTTGAGGCTTCAGCTTTTCTCATAGGTAGAACTGGGATGGTTCTTCTTTCTTTGATTTTTGTTTAATTATGAAAGTGCTTCAAGGGTACAAAATGCTACAGAATTGCCAAGTATTCATGTCAAAGGGAATCTGTGCCTTCTTTGCTGTGGCAAGACTGGACTGTTTTCTACTCCGTCCATCCATCCATCCATCCATCCATCCCACACCTGTATTCTCATAATGAGCATAAAAGCTACTGTGTGACAGAAGCTTTACCTAAAACACTAATCCTCATAAAAATCATGAGAACTGAGGTTCAGAGAGCTCAGACCACTTGCTCAAAATCACACAGCTAGAAAGTGATGGAGAGAACCTGAGTGAAAACCGAGTTCTGTCTGATGCCAGGGGCACTGTTCAACATGACACCCACCATAACATTCCTAAAGAAAGGCGGGGGCACAGGTCTACCAAATAAAGCACCTTGAAACCTGTGGTTTTACCAAAATGCATATGCATGTTAGGGTGTGCTCCACAGTATTTTCCTGCTTTCTTTAATAGGAAAGAATTTCTCATCAATCTTTAGGTAAAAGTGATGCTTTGGGTGTGTATGTTGGGGGGTACCCCAGTGTAGTGTGTTAGGCACTCAGTCATGTCTGATACTTCAAAACCCCATGGACTATAGCCCACCAGGCTCCTCTGTCCATGTAATTCCCCAGGCAAGAATACTAGAGTGGGTTGCCATTCCCTTCTCTAGGGGATCTTCCTGACTCAGGGATCAAAGCTACGTCTCCCGCACTGCAGGCAGGTTCTTTACTGTCTGAGCCACCAGGGAATCACTATTACAAACGCCATTTTCCATATCAGATGCTCATTATTTACGTTTGAATCTTATCTCCTGCATTGGACTAGAAGCTCCTGGAGGGTAATCCTTGAATCTGATTCCTCCTTTCTCCTTTCCAAGGCTTAACCCAGTCTCCAGCATGAAATAAGCAGACAGATAATGGGGTCCAAATACTGAATTCCTGCCTAACCGAGTCAGGTACCATGGGAGATACAGACAAATATGAGGTGGTTCCTGCTCTCATGATATTTACAATTGAACCGGAGAGGCCAAGCTGCCAGAATTTGCTTGAAAAGGATCTTCCCAAGCCTCTTGGGACAGCACTTTAAAAGCTTGGTACATTTCCACTGTAATAGAGCAGTAGGCGAGATGGTAGGTAATTAAGACAGCAAACAAGAAGTTTCGTTAAATAGGACAAATTTTGTGAAAAGCAACAACCTGTTCCGCTGGAAAGGTGGCACTGTGTCAATTGAAGAGCACACCTTCAAGCCACAAAGTACAAATTACTGATGTTGAAACCACCGTTTCCCAAGAGGGAAAGTTGAAAACAGCCACCTGTTCCAGGAGCTGTCTGTTTTGCCAGAAGGGTCTCAGTCCCTGATTGCTTGACCTTTGAGGGTCATGTTCAGAACTTTAGCAACACAGATAAATCCAGGTTCCTTTCTGACAAACTTGGGTAGATTGGGGCTTGTTAGATTCAGTTCTATTCATCAGATGGTTACCAAGGCCACCGTGTAGGTGCTGGGGACGTGGAGGGAAGGGCAGGATAATGAATGGCTCAAAACTTTGCAGTGAATCAGGGAGTGAAAATCCTGGCTCCTCCACCAATCAGCTGAGGGACACGGCTTTGTGAACCATGGCACGGAGATCCTAATATTTACCTTGCAGTTCCTTGTAAAGATCTGTTGGGGAAATGTATGTAAAGCTCCCTGCACAGTGAATTGCACTAAGGACTCCACAAGTGGGTCCTAGGAAAAGTGGCAACTGTAGAAAAATGAAGGAAATGACTACTTCTGATTTCAAGAAACACCAGTCTAGTGAGAAAAGACCAATATGTTAACAGATAAATGTCATTCATGTGTTGGGTATGACTGTCTTATTTCATTTGCTCTTTTTAAAAAAAGTGAAACTTTACGGAGTACTTAACTATGTGTAAGACACCATGCTAGACAGCTGTACCTGGGTCATCCATTTATTTACACAAAACCCTATATAACAGGAACCACAATTTTTCCCAGTGAGTATCAGAGTTTTAGACAGTTTAAGTCACACACTTGGGGTTACAGAGCTGGTAAGTGACAGGAGTATTTGAACCCAGAAATCTCGCTCCAGGGACTCATTTCAAGGCACAAAGAGACAGAAAAAAGCCAGGAGATGCTTCACAGAGGAGGTGCTGGAGCAGCGAGCAGTTTTTCAGGCATCAAAGTGGTGGGAGGAGTCCAGGCAGGAGGTAAGAGGTGGCGGGACCAACAGCTGGGTCTGCGCGGAGGGCCTGGGATAGAGGATGGTGAGGGTGAGGAGGGAGGGGTGGGCCAGAGGGTGGGACGCCTCGCAAGCCAGGCACAGGGACTTTGGGGACCAGCAAATGATGAGGAAGACAGCATCTTGGCCTGTAGGGAATGGAATTTATGCTGACGTTCAAAGGGGAAATTACTCTGGGTCGTATGTCTAAATAATTAGGCCGTATCATAATTTCCAGCTAAATCACTACTTTCTAAATATTGTTTCTGTGCAAGTGTAACCCTTTCTCCTACCAACTTGTAAATTCCTTAAATGTTGACTCTAATTGCTTTTGTTCTCCCACAAATACCTGGCATATGGCAGGTGCTTAAAAATTCTGTTAGATGGAGGAGTGATGAAAAGCATGAATGAATGAGTTTCTGAAGAAGTGAATTTTAATCTGGATTTAAGAAAAATGCATGGAGCTGATGTGGGTCATAAACCTAAATGTGAAAGAGAAATAAACAAAATAAAACTGCTACAAGAGAGCATAGGAGAATGTCATCATGGTTTAAAGATTTTAAAACAGAACATGAGAAGCACTAGATGTAAAAGAGAAAACTGATCAACTGAATTTCATTAAAATTGAGACTGTTCATCAGAGACAAGGAGAGTGTAAAGACAAGCCACAAGGCGGAAGAAGACATTTGCATTCCCATACTGAGAAACCTGTATGCAGGTCAGGAAGCAACAGTTAGAACTGGACATGGAACAACAGACTGGTTCCAAATAGGAAAAGGAGTACGTCAAGGCTGTATATTGTCACCCTGCTTATTTAACTTCTATGCAGAGTACATCATGAGAAACTCTGGGCTGGAAGAAGCACAAGCTGGAATCAAGACTGCCGGGAGAAATATCAATAACCTCAGATAAATAAGTCTAAGGAGCAGGCAAATTGCTTCCATGATATAAATGTTGCAGAAAAAATCAGCTCATACACCTCGCAGTGTATTGACTAGAATTCTACAGGGAGGACAGAAATTGAGTATCTTTTACATGCTCTTAGGTATGGTAACAATATATAATACTCAAACTAAATTAAAGAGCACAAAGTGGAAAATGGCGTGGCTTGAAGGAGGACGTATAGGTTCTCACACAGGACTTAGTTTGAAAGAAGTAATTGAAGCAACGACTGTCCAGAGCTGTTAAATCGTGACCTTTTGAGGTTTGGACGTTTCATGTCCTTTGAATCTTCATCTTCCTTGACCATTCATCTTCCTCCATGTTGGCAAGGTCAGGTTAGGTGGCAAGGGATGAAAAGATCCAGGAATATTTTCTCACTTCCATCAGTTTGCTTCTTTCAGTAAATCTGTATTTATTGTGTATCTGTTATTTCCTATGCATTGTTTTAGAGGCTAGGGAGTAACAGTGATAAATAAAATAGGAAGTTCCTGCCAGGCCTCATGAAGCTTAAAGTCAGAGGAGACATATAATATAACAAATAAACACATGTTAGGCAGTGACTGAATGCAGTGAGAAAAATGGAGTAGTTGAGTGAGGCATTCATTATACAGGAAGATAAGGGAAGTCCTCTCTGAGGAGCTGGCATTTGAGCTCTGATCTACGTAACAGGAAAGGACAAGGTCTGAGAATATGAGGAAGGGCATTTCCAGCCTGAGATGAGCCAATGCAAGGCCCCTGGGGTGGGCACATGTGAGGCCTGTTCAGGGAACAGCGAAAGGGCTGGTTTGGTTAGTGAGCATCAGGGGAGAGGAAAGTGATGGGAAATGAGGTTGAAGAGGAAGTACAAGGTTGATCAGACAGGGCTTTCCGCTTTGAATTTTTCCCCTCAAGTTTGATGGGAACCCTTTGAAGGGTCTTGTCTTGGGAAGTGACTGGATCTGGTTAACTTATGAAGAGAAAGAACTCAGAAGGGGGCAAGAGGAAAAAGCAGGCAGCACAGCCAAGAGGCTGGTGCAGGAGTCCAGGGGGACTGACAAGTGGCTGGACAGGGTGGTACCGACGGGGCTCAGATGAGGCTGGACTCAGGACAGAGTCTGCAGTGTTTTGCTGCTGAATTGGATGGAGGGCATGAGATAAAAGGTCAAGAATGTCAAGAAACTCTGTCTGTGGTTAAGTGAATAATGCTGCCACTTTATTTGGGAAATGATTAGGGTTTTATTTTATCTACATATTTGGCTGCACCAGGCCTTAAATTTAGCCTTGAATCTTTTTGAATTGCATCGTGTAGGATCCCGTTCCCTGACCAGGGATCAAAACCTGCTTTGGGAGCACAGATTCTTTGCCACTGGACCACCAGGGAAGTCCGGGAATGATTGGAATGATTGGGTTTAAAGAGTAAAATCAGGAGCTTATTTTCAACCGGAGATGTTAGCCTGCTGTTGCATAGACTAGTTGGAGTTCAGTGTGGGACTGTGGTAAACAACTGAAGTAACCCCTTCAGGGGATAGAAAGATCCCAGGTCTCCCCACTTAATAACAGTTATTCACTCAGCCAATATTTACTGAGTACCTACTGTGCCTCAGACACTGCACCAGGTGCTAGCAACACAGCACGGATTTGGACAGAAACAGTCACTATCTTCATCACAGCTTCATTAGTTCACTGCTTCCGATACTTTTCTGAATGTTGTGTAAATACGTAGAATCAACTCTCAAGAGTTATAAATACTGAGATGTTCTCTGACTCAGCAATTTGGAAGAGCTCAGATTTTCAGAAAGGAGCCATATATAGATTTGGACCAAAGACAGACTTACCTAATAAAATATCTGAAGACTGCCTTAAGATGAATCAGAAGACTGTCTCAACCAAATTAATGTTTACGAAGAGTCAACTTGGTGTAATGGAAAAGCTTACAAGGCTGGAAGGCAGAAGCTCAGGGCCGGTCTGTTCTGTCCCAACTAGGTCACATGTATGACCTTGACTGAGTCCTTTACTTCTCGAGCTTCAGTTTTCACTTCAGTAAAATGAATCCACTCAAGTCAGTGTTTTCTAAAGAACGTCTAAGCTATTAATTCTTTTGCTTTGCATTATCTCTTTTACTGGACTCTTATTCCTCTAACATTTATTTTAAAAGAAAACCCCAAAGTGATTCTTTTCTTGGAGGGTTCATTTTTGGAAACAAGTATTTTCTTTTTTAGTTTTTTCCTGATTGTAAAATGAGACATGATCAGGAAAGCAGGAAGAGAGTAAATGTCTCTTGGATGACTGCATGGGAGGAAACTGTGTTTTCACCATCAGCACCTCTGCAACATGTACCATACAGCAGGTGCTCAATGATTATTTGTTGAGTGGATGACTACTGTTAGTACCTTGTGAAAATATCCTTTTCAGTCTTCAGACCCAAAGAAGAATCCTTCCTCTGGGGCTCTTTAGCCTCTAAAGAGGGATCACTGAGAGTCACCAGAGGCGGAAACTGTTGGGATGTTTATTGAATTGCTCAGATTGCATGTTTCACAACAGCTTGATGTCTGATATACATGGAATGTAGGGAAACAAGAACACTAGATACACCACTCTGATAGCCATAAACAATGTCAAGGGTGGCTCGGTTTGAGCAGTATCAATAGACTGCAAGACAGTTCACAGTCTAACCAGGAGTGGCTCCGGCAGCAGCTGCCCGACAGATCCTCCCACACATGGGCCCTCTTCCTTCCCTGCAGCATTAGGATGAGGCTTAGTGGGGGCACCCGAGTTCAAGTCAACAATTTTATTGAGGATCTAGCACCCTTTGGATTGTTAACTCCCTTCTCAGTAAACCAAGATGCTCTTCTGATTGTCTCTGGAAATGAACGGAAGCCAGATCTTGTTTGCAGACACGTGCAGCATCTTTTATTCTTACCCTCAAATGGAATGTGTGGCTAATGTTGAAAAACTGGGACACTGCACATGTGGATCTGAATTTTCAAATCTTTTGAAAAATTATTGGATTTGGCACCACCGGCCCCTTATCTTCTGGGGCGATCAGCTGGCAGTGAAGGACGGCCTCCCACCTGACCCGAGGGTGTGCTCTTCAGCTCCCTGTGGGACCACCTGCTCCTACTGTGTTACAGCCTGCCCCCTATGCTCCTTCACCCAACTTGCCACCTCTGATTATGTGAGGCATTCAAGGGGCACCCACTAGCACTGTGCAAGTCCCTCGAAAAGGTAAATACAACATAGCTCCTACTCTGGAGGAGCTTGCAAACCAACGTATAAACCGGTGAATTACAGTGCTACCAGCCAAGTGCAGAACAGAAGGCGGCACAGACATGGAGGAGCACAGGGACTCTGCCCCGAGAAGCTGGCTGGAGGTCCCTGAGCTGGATTCTGAAGGATGAACATGAGTGGTTCTGGCAGGTGGTTGGTGGGGAATATTGCAAAAGTGGGGATGGAATGGAAAACATTTACACGGTCTTCGGTCCATCTGCTGCCTGCTGCACAGGGGAGCCTCTCAAGCCAGCAACTGCCTTTCCCCTGCCAGGTGTCAGGTGGGAGGCTGCCCTGATTGACGTTGGTCTGTCTACAACCCTCTGCCCAGGTCCTCTTATACCTTCCTTCTGTCAAAACATCAGAGAAGTTTCACCTCTACCAGGAAGAACCTGCCTGACTAATCCCCATTCACCTCCAGTTACTTCAACTAAGGCAACACTCCCATTCTGGGAAAACTGGTTACCTAAAGGTGATTCTGTTATTTGAGCTCTTTGTTTTGGAACCGCTGACATTTGAAGACTAGATGAACATTCCAAGTAATTCCAAGTAAGTGTTTATCAAGTACTACATATTTGATATGAAGGCTTTCTGTCATATGTATCATTTTTGACTCCACCAACAACCCAGTTGAGAAAGAAGACAAACAAAAATAAACTAAAAACTGACTGCAATTCAGAAAACATTTATTAAATGCCCAGTATTCACAATTTTTAAAATCCCTCCGTCCATCCATCATCCACTGAGCACTAACAGGGCTAGGCGGTGCACTTGGGACCTGGAAATGGAGATGCACTAAATTTACAAGCTAGCAGGCGGAGAAGGCGATGGCACCCCACTCCAGCACTCTTGCCTGGAAAATCCCATGGGCGGAGAAGCTGGTGGGCTGCAGTCCATGGGGTCGCTGAGCGTCAGACACGACTGAGTGACCTGACTTTCACTTTTCACTTTCATGCATTGGAGAAGGAAATGGCAACCCACTCCAGTGTTCTTGCCTGGAGAATCCCAGGGACGGGGCAGCCTGGTGGGCTGCTGTCTGTGGGGTCGCATAGAGTTGGACACGGCTGAAGTGACTTAGCAGCAGCAGCAGCAGGTGAGATGGACAAATAAACCCCTTACAATAATTTTCCTGCCAGAGCAATGTTCAAAGTATAGCAACAACTTCAAGGAAGAAGTGTTTCGACTGCTCCCAGGGATACTGGACAGATATTATGGAGGATATAAGCTCTAGCCGCTTATCTTGTTGACTTTGTATTATGACATTATACCACATACAAAGAAATACGGAGACTAGCACAACGAATCTCCACATATCTATGACCCAGCTTTAAAAGGAGTAACTCATAGCCACTTTGACTCGTTTATACCCCCACCTACTTCCTTCCTTCCCTTCATATTGTTTTGTAGCCAGTCCTAGATGTTTTAACCATTTTATCCATAACACTGATCTAGAAATGTCTGGATTTTCCACTATGCTTAGTCACTCAGTCGTGTCCAACTCTTTGCGACCCCATGGACTCGTAGCCCACCAGGCTCTTCTGTCTATGGGGATTCTCCAGGCAAGAATACTGAAATGGGTTGCCATGCTCTCCTCCAGGGGGAATCTTCCCAACCCAGGTCTCCTGCATTGCAGGCAGATTCTTTATCTGAGCTACCTGGGAAGTCCAAGAATACTGGAGTGGGTAGCCTATCCCTTCTCCAGGGGACCTTCCTCATCCAGGAATCCAACCAGGGTCTCCTGCATTGCAGGCTGTTTCTTTACCAGCCAAACCACCAGGGAAGCCCTCTAGTAACTTCCTTCTCCCTATCTATTCTTTGGTCAGTGACTCCATGAGGATTAAATACCCTGATTCCTGCCAGTAACCCCAAACCCCTGGCTGGTTCAGGGTAAAGATGCCAGACTTTATTGGGGCCTTTGAGTTGGCTGAAGGAAAAACCTAAGCTGATCCACTGAAAACTCTATCCCGGCCTATCTGGAATACTGACCATGTTCTTTGGGCCTTTGGCCCTGGTAAAACTGCTAATTCTTTAGGAGCTTGTGGAGTCCCTAACGTTTGGACAAAACGAGGGCTACATTTCACATTCCCATGTGCCCTTAGCAGCCTTCCCAGAAATCTCTGGCAGAACAGGGCTTGCTTTGTAGACAGAGCTGTCCCACATTTGCTTCCTGTCAGCCCCTTGATCCTCATTGGATGGGGAGCCTAGTTACACCTGTACAGAGCCCACATCTGTCTGGGCTGTCTACCTTCCACTCCTTCAGCGTTTCTGTCTCTATCTGAAAGGTACCAACATCACGCAGCTTCTCAATCCAGAACATTATCCAGGACTCCCTCCCCCTCTAATTCTGCCTGTTCTTTTAAAGCCATCCGCTACTGCCCGCCTCCATCATCACCCTTCCATCTAGGCCACCAGTCCCTTCCCTCAAGTAAGGCAATATTTAAACCACGTTTCTACCGTTGGCATCCAATCCCACCCTCCAGTTCTCCACGCAGCAGCTGCGTGATCTTCGTGAAAAACCTTATCACGGTTCCTAACATCTATGGGATCAAGACCAACCTCCCGACCGTAAGCCAAAGAGGCCTCGCTTACGTCTTCAGCTTCAGCTGCTACATCTCCTTCCCAGGCCCGCAACTCAAACGCTCTTCTCTTGCCTGGAAAATCCCATGGGCGGAGAAGCTGGTGGGCTGCAGTCCATGGGGTCGCTGAGCGTCAGACACGACTGAGTGACCTGACTTTCACTTTTCACTTTCATGCATTGGAGAAGGAAATGGCAACCCACTCCAGTGTTCTTGCCTGGAGAATCCCAGGGACGGGGCAGCCTGGTGGGCTGCTGTCTGTGGGGTCGCATAGAGTTGGACACGGCTGAAGTGACTTAGCAGCAGCAGCAGCAGGTGAGATGGACAAATAAACCCCTTACAATAATTTTCCTGCCAGAGCAATGTTCAAAGTATAGCAACAACTTCAAGGAAGAAGTGTTTCGACTGCTCCCAGGGATACTGGACAGATATTATGGAGGATATAAGCTCTAGCCGCTTATCTTGTTGACTTTGTATTATGACATTATACCACATACAAAGAAATACGGAGACTAGCACAACGAATCTCCCATATCTATGACCCAGCTTTAAAAGGAGTAACTCATAGCCACTTTGACTCGTTTATACCCCCACCTACTTCCTTCCTTCCCTTCATATTGTTTTGTAGCCAGTCCTAGATGTTTTAACCATTTTATCCATAACACTGATCTAGAAATGTCTGGATTTTCCACTATGCTTAGTCACTCAGTCGTGTCCAACTCTTTGCGACCCCATGGACTCGTAGCCCACCAGGCTCTTCTGTCTATGGGGATTCTCCAGGCAAGAATACTGAAATGGGTTGCCATGCTCTCCTCCAGGGGGAATCTTCCCAACCCAGGTCTCCTGCATTGCAGGCAGATTCTTTATCTGAGCTACCTGGGAAGTCCAAGAATACTGGAGTGGGTAGCCTATCCCTTCTCCAGGGGACCTTCCTCATCCAGGAATCCAACCAGGGTCTCCTGCATTGCAGGCTGTTTCTTTACCAGCCAAACCACCAGGGAAGCCCTCTAGTAACTTCCTTCTCCCTATCTATTCTTTGGTCAGTGACTCCATGAGGATTAAATACCCTGATTCCTGCCAGTAACCCCAAACCCCTGGCTGGTTCAGGGTAAAGATGCCAGACTTTATTGGGGCCTTTGAGTTGGCTGAAGGAAAAACCTAAGCTGATCCACTGAAAACTCTATCCCGGCCTATCTGGAATACTGACCATGTTCTTTGGGCCTTTGGCCCTGGTAAAACTGCTAATTCTTTAGGAGCTTGTGGAGTCCCTAACGTTTGGACAAAACGAGGGCTACATTTCACATTCCCATGTGCCCTTAGCAGCCTTCCCAGAAATCTCTGGCAGAACAGGGCTTGCTTTGTAGACAGAGCTGTCCCACATTTGCTTCCTGTCAGCCCCTTGATCCTCATTGGATGGGGAGCCTAGTTACACCTGTACAGAGCCCACATCTGTCTGGGCTGTCTACCTTCCACTCCTTCAGCGTTTCTGTCTCTATCTGAAAGGTACCAACATCACGCAGCTTCTCAATCCAGAACATTATCCAGGACTCCCCCCCCTCTAATTCTGCCTGTTCTTTTAAAGCCATCCGCTACTGCCCGCCTCCATCATCACCCTTCCATCTAGGCCACCAGTCCCTTCCCTCAAGTAAGGCAATATTTAAACCACGTTTCTACCGTTGGCATCCAATCCCACCCTCCAGTTCTCCACGCAGCAGCTGCGTGATCTTCGTGAAAAACCTTATCACGGTTCCTAACATCTATGGGATCAAGACCAACCTCCCGACCGTAAGCCAAAGAGGCCTCGCTTACGTCTTCAGCTTCAGCTGCTACATCTCCTTCCCAGGCCCGCAACTCAAACGCTCTTTTCGGGGATGTCTTTCTCGGATCTCTGTGCCCTTACCTGGAAGCTCGTAAATAATGAAAGCTACACCTAGTGCGCCCTCTTTTACGTGCGGTTATCTCACACCAGCCAGCAACACCACCTAAGAAATCATCTTCATCTTGCAGAAAGACAAACTGCGGATGGGACCTTACCCATGGTTACATGGCTAGTGAGCGTAGGAACCGAGGCTCGGATTCAGATTCACGGCGCCAGAGCCACGGACTCAACCCTAGAGCGCCGGCGCGCGCGCACACCCCTCCAGCGGTGCAGAGATCGCTCTCAGCCTCGGACCCGTGCCCAGGCAGCGCCAGTTCCGGGACCTGGGCGTTCGGGAGGGGGACGAGGCTTCTGATTGGCCGCCTCCGGCGACGGGGGGGCGGGACAGAGAGAGAGCGAGGAGGGAGGGCGCGGGGGCGTCGCGGAGAAATGACGCAACGCCGCGGCTCCTTAAAGGCGCCGGCCGCTCGCGGGGCGATCGGCGCAAGCGCGTTCCGGAAGCTTGGACTGGATCTCGTCTCGCCGAGCGCGGGGCCGAGCGGGCGGGGCGCGCGCGGGCCGAGCGAACTGGGCGCGCGCCGAGCGCAGGCGGCTCGAGAGGTACGGCGGGGCGGCTTCCAGAGCCTCCACGGGCGGGCGGAGGAGCGGGTGCCGCGATGGCCGAGGGCAGCGCCGTGTCCGACCCTCAGCACGCCACGCGCCTGCTGCGCGCGCTGAGCTCGTTCCGGGAGGAGTCCCGCTTCTGCGACGCGCACCTGGTCCTCGACGGGGAGGAGATCCCGGTGCAAAAGAACATCCTGGCGGCCGCCAGCCCGTACATCAGGTGAGGCGGGGGCCGGGCGGGGCCGCGCAGCCCCGGGCCCAGGGGCGGGGAGAGCCGGGCGGGGCGCGGAGCCCCGGGTCCCCAACCTCCGCCGGCCGCCGGGGTTCCAGTGGTCAGCGCTCCGCTCGGCGTGCCTCCCGGGAGACGCCCCGGCCGCCGGGCCTCACCCCCGCCCGGGACAGCCGCCCCGGGGCCGGACCCTGGACCGCAGCCCTCCCCACCCCGCCGTCCCTCGCTCCTCGGGTCTCCGCCGCCCGGCCTCCGAGGCCCCCAGACGCCGTGCTGGGCCGGACCCGGGGCCGCAACCGCGCGCAGGGCGGGGCGGCGCCGGGGAGAGCCTGCCCCCTCGCCCGGGGCCCGGCCCGCGGATCCCGGCTCAAGTTTGCCGGCCCGTTCGCCTCGGAATCCACGCGCGGTGGGCTGGGCCCCGCGCAGCGAACGCGGCCGGGGAGCGCCCCTCCCACGGAGAAGCCGAACGCACTCCTCTCCTCCGGTGTGGCCAGAGGGAAAGCCCATCGGATGTTTTTCTTAGGATGGACGGCCCGA
>SJYC01121139.1:0-47826 GCA_006408675.1 Madoqua kirkii
CCGCCCCCACCCACACCCCCTCACACAGGCCCGGGCTCTTCGCAAAAGTGACTTTGCCACCCCTTGTGGGTCCTCCGTTTAAAAAGAAGGGCAGTGTGTTAATAGACAGACGTTACAGTAAGCTGTCGCACATTTCGAAAGACTGTAATTCTCAGGATGCTGTTATACAATCCTAGGACCATGATGAGATTTTAGCGATTTAGAGAAAGCATTTTAAAAGAACATCAGCCTGTTTTGTCAGCTCAACTAACGAGGTGATTTGAAGGTGGATAGGACAGTGTTCATACAAGGGTATCACATCTTGCAGAGGCTGGTATGTTGTAGGAACTTTCTCGCAGCCTGAGTTGCTGTTTTAATAAAAGAAAGGGGAAATGCTAAAAGCTGGAGAAACTGCCCAGTAAGCTGGTTAAATATAGACTGATAGTAGAGAATGTCACTAGAATTGACAGGTCAGAAAAAAAGCAAAATGATGTGTGCTGTAGTCTCAATGCCTTGTCCTAGCAGACCTCGGCACACAAATTGCTTTTTAACCTGTGCGTTAAAGAGACATCTGCGCCTAGTCAGAAGCATTTCAGTTAATTTCTGGTAACTTCTCCTGGCTCTTCCTGGCTCTTTCTTCAAATCTATTTGCACTCTGTGGATTTCCAAGGTGGGCTTGGGGTGAGGTGATGTTAGTGTGGGGTTTAGATTGCTCACGTGACAGATAGCTCGCGGCTGGCAGTTTACAGCTTTTGAGCAATCAATATAAAATTGGAATCAGCAGGCTTGCATCTTCCTGTGTACAGAGAACTCCTTGTTTGAGGAAATGCTGAGGAAAACTACTTTAGATGCATTCTTGTAGCTCTGTAAGTGGCATCCAGCTGGCTTAAAAGAAGATCGTGAATCACCAAATACATGCTCTCTGTTCCCTTGGCATGCTTCATTTTTCTCCCTAGCCCTTACCACGATATACCCTGCATTTTACTCATTTACTTTGTGGTTCTTCCCCAACCACAGTGTAAGCTCCATGAGGCCAGGGACTTTGCTTTAGTTCATTTCCACATCCCTGGCATGCAGAAAGACCAGTGCCTGGTGGTTAGCAGCTAAGTGGAAGCAGAGACTGCCTTCCTTTTTGCCACAGCAGACTGGACACGAGGGGACCGGTTCTGGTGCATTTCCATCTCAGACGCTCCGTTGTCCCTGATGGAGAAGAGCTCTGCACCTGCTTTCTGCTCCCAGCTTTCACTCTTTTTCGAGTTGTCGTAGATGACTTCATCTCGGCTTCTGCTCACTAGTCTGATCAGTGAGGGATAAAATGTGCCTTCCTCTCATTTAATCTTGGACCAACCCTGTGCAGAAATAGATAATTGGGCTTTAAGCCCCTCCCAAGTCTGCACACAGGTCTCCAGAAGTATTACTGGCAAGGTACCACTGCTATATCCGCCAAGTTAGGGAAGATGGGGCATCTGCTTGTGACATAGTGGCACAGATGAGAATATTCAGTAGTGTTAGTTTATACTAGTAGTAATTTAGGTGTGAAATATTAGTGATCGTAGTAGCAGAGCCAAAAGGGACTTCAAACCCTCTAGTCCAAGTCTGTTAACCTTCCAATTAAGAAAATGGAACACGATGGGCATTAGTGATTTATATTACAGTGAGGTTACTAGCACTTAGTGGTTCAGTTAGGATTAGACTCCAGGTTAGTGATGCCTAGTCTCCTTCTTGTTTACCATACCAAGTTATAGCATTACTTGCATTTAACTAGTCTTTGTGTAAACTCTCTTACTGACTTTGTTTATTAAGTACTTTCACATACTGTCTCATTTTGATTTTTATTTTCAGCCATCTTGCACAGTAGGTAGGGCACTTTTTTTTGGCATTTTCTAGGTAAATATGAATTGGTCAGCACGTGTTTTTTCAGGGACTGATTGACTGCTGTAGGTTTATTGGTCATTGAAGCTGTAGATTTGTTCCTGGGGTTCTTTTAAAATTATCAGTCTCAAGCCTTCTTCAAAGTAATATGACTAATTTATATTAATATTTAGAAACGAACTGTTTAATTTTTGATGCTGATTATATTGGGCTTTTATAGTATGTCCATTTTGTTTGAGTGAAACTTTAAAGAGTTATAGTGAAACAAAATGAAGTTGTATGTTCTAAGGCAATGGCACCCCACTTCAGTACTTTTGCCCGGAAAATCTCATGGACAGAGGAGCCTGGTGGGCTGCAGTCCATGGGGTCACTAGAGTCAGACACGACTGAGCAACTTCACTTTCACTTTTCACTTTCATGCACTGGAGAAGGAAATGGCAACCCACTCCAGTGTTCTTGCCTGGAGAATCCCAGGGACGGGGAAGCCTGGTGGGCTGCCGTCTGTGGAGTCACACAGAGTTGGACACGACTGAAGCGACTTAGCAGCAGCAGCAGAACTTGATGTTTCTTACTTTCCCTTTTGAAGCGTAAACACTTAGGCTTGTGATGTCATTAATGTATGGATTGCTGCTAAGTCGCTTCAGTCGTGTCCGGCTCTTTGCGACCCCATGGACTGCAGCCTACCAGGCTCCTCAGTCCATGAGATTTTCTAGGCAAGAGTACTGGAGTGGCTTGCCATTGCCTTCTCCGAATGTATGGATTGGGTGTTTGCAAATTTGGTAGTCTGAGTTTTGTTTAATGTCTCCTGTTTGCCTGGTTCTAATAAGTGTTATAGGTGTCTGAAGTTGTGTGGCTTAGAAACAATGTTATATATTGTTTCTGTATCATCAGCCAAGGGAACCAATCCAACTTTGTGGCACTAGGAATTGAAGCAAATCATTTGGCATACTTTTTACTCCATGTAAAAAGTCTTTTAGCCTAACTTGGTTTTAATCTTTTCCTGTGTTTTATCTTTGGTTTAACATTTGCTTTTCCTCCTGATTGTCTTAGCACCAGAGGACTTTCATTATAAAAGGAAAAAGCCAGGAAAACCTAAATTCAGCAACAAACTCCTAATGATCACCTGAAGGAAGGCTGGGTGGGGCATCTGTCACACCGCTGAAGATTGAGGTACTCCAGGAAGGATGGGCAGAGACTCCCAGAACTCGTCACTCCCCGAAGCTTACCGTGGGATGTTGCTTTCCAGGCATGCCCTCTGCCCAGCACTTTCTCATGGTCCCTGAATGACATTTTCCCTTCAGTTTGTTGGCAAAAAAAAAAAAATCTAAACGTAGCTGACGACCTTTAAGAATGATGACATTGAATTCAGAGCTATAATGACGACCCACAGCAACCCTTTCCTTTCTCAGCAACCATGAGACCTTCTGGGAAGGGTTCCCTGAGGCTTGTAGGAAATTTCCTTTCTCCTGAGTATTGCAAAGTTTGCTTTGCTTCATGTCTTGGGCTCTTATTCTGGCACAATTCCCTTGATCGGGTGTGGAGTTTGCCCTCCTCTCCTTTGTGAGCTGTGGCTCTTGGGGCATGATATCTGTGAAAGAATGTGCAAGTGAATTGCTGTGTGGTTCTGTGGTGGTGTAATAGGGCTCTGTACAGGTTCCAGTCCCATGTCCACTTTGGGGAATTTTGGTTTTTCTAGGGAATCTGTTGGAACAGGAGTTTGTTTAGCTTTTAGTCCCAGAGAGTAAAGGAAAGAAAGATTCCCAAGAATTTGGACCCTGTGATAAGTTAGCCAACAGTAAGAATGGCGATTTCTGTCCCTTGTGTTTTGAGCAAAAGCTGTCTAGTGGGTGTGGAGTGGAGCCGCTGGGCCTGGACTGCAGCCTGGATCATCTTGGACAGCTCTGTGGGTCTCAGTCTAGCCCGTCTGTGAAGTGAGGTTGATGGGCTCTGCCCTGCTTTCGCTCTGCTCTGTGTGTCTGTGTCTTGAGGCGGCGGAGGTCTGTCTGTCTTGCAGCTTTCCTGTGCCATCTGTAGCTTTGTTGGGCCTTCCCTGGTAGTCCGTTGGTTAAGATTCAGAGCTTCCCCTGCAGCGGTGCAGGTTCCATCCCTGATGGGGGAACCGAGATCCCTCATGCTATGCAATATGGCCAAAAAGATTTTTTTTTTTTAAATTTTGTGGCACATTGATGTTACAGCCTTCCCTTTGCCTTGTCATGCAGGACTTGTTTGCATATTCTGCTGCATAAATCTAGCTCTGTAGAGTTATTTTGTTACCAGCATTTATTTTATGCTGTTAATTTGGATGTGTTCCAAGGCCTAATTATTGATGAGCCTGTTTTGCCATTTAAATCTAAAATTTGACTCATAGATGATGCTGATGAAACTTCTTAACGAGACTAATATGTTGATCCCTGTGGGAGTCCAAGTTTCATGGTACTGTAGAAATTGTTGTCATCCTTTCCTTGGGTACTTGAAACCCGCCCTTTAGTTTCTGAGCACTGATGTCTGTTAGTTTTGTCTGCTGTGTGCAGAGCAAGCTTTCAGTCCTGAAGTCTCTTTTCTTTCACTTGTGCTTGATTTCTGTCATAAGAGTTTTGCATAGTGATTGTCAGCTGTTCAATTTCTTAGTCCTCATGGGTTCAGCTGGAAACCCCAGGTTCTGAGATGCTTACTGAGTCCTGAGCAATCTTTAAATCAACTGTACCTACTCACACTGCGCTCTGATGGTGATGTAAAATACACTGGGCTTGAATATCTCATTAATGGATCTAGGCCGTGTTTGGCCTTGTTTGTTTCTATCCCTTTACTGTAAGGCATCCCTAACAGCTGCTTAAACAGATGAAATCTGCCCTGAACAGCTTACAGTCACATGGTTCAAAATGATCATCTCCATTCTCCTCTTCCTCCTCTCCTTCCCCTCCCCTCCCCCTCTTCTCCCTCCTCTCCTCTTCTTCCTTTGGTATTGGATTAAACCCTGTTCTTAATGTGGGATTTTCCAAAACCAATATTGAAGCGTGTTCTCTTTCAGAAGATCAGAGAAAGATTTTCTCAGGGCTCCTAAGAAAACCAAGAGCTTGTAAGTTGGAGCTCTAAGTTTACCATCAGTTACTCATTTCAGCTGAAAGATACACGGTTATTATACAAGGCAGCGGTTGCCACTCTCAGTAGCAGTGAATGCTCTCATTCCGGACAGGTTCTCGGAAGGTTTCAAATGATGAAACAGATCAATAAAATTCTTGTTGGACTAAGGGCTCTAACATTAAGTGAAGTGTTGAGTGTTTAGACTTACTGTACAGCTTTCCCAAGGCTTGTTGCTTTGAGTAAAAAGCATTGTGACAGAGGTGCATCTTTAATCCTCGCTCCACTGAATGCCAGCCCGGAAGCTCTCCCTGTCTTAACTGTGCCCTCTGACTTCTGCCTCTTCTTCCAGTTGGCATTTTCTTCTGCAAGTTCTCTTCAGTGTTCTTAATTTTTATTATATAGAAAGTTGAGTGAAGTGCTTTTCCACATAGGAATTCTGGCTTCGCAGATGTGTTGTTGCTGTTCAGTTGCTAAGTGGTGTCTGACTCTGTGCCACCCATGGACTGCAGCATGCCACGCTCCTTTGTTCTCTGCAGTCTCCTGGACTTTATTCAGATCTGTGTCCATCGAGCTGGTGATGCCATCCAGCCATCTTATCCTCTGCTGCCCCCCTTCTCTGTCTGCCTTCAGTCTTTCCCAGCAGCAGGATCTTTTCCAGTGAGTTGGGTCTTTGCATCAGGTGGCCAAAGTATTGGAGGTTCAGCTTCAGCAGCAAGTCCTTCCATTGAATATTCAGTGTTGATTTTCTTTAGGATTGACTGGTTTGATCTCCTTGCTGTCCAAGGATAATATAGACCAAGCATCCAGATTATAAAACCACGTTATCTATTGTTTAAACTGTTAATCAGTCTGTCTCATGATATCAAAGTGAGGCTTAAACTCTATTATATTCCATAAAGAAAACATAATTAGGACAAAAAAGGAGTCATTTTGCTTCTGAGTCCTTTGGGGAGTGGCATCATCCTTTGGAAGAACACAAGTTATCATTTTTTATGCTTGAGCTATGATATAAATGAATAATTTGTAAGTTGGAATTCTAGATTAAGGGTGGAGATGCAGGGATGTGAGTGTGACAAGGGGCAGGTTACAGTTGCAACCTTGAATTCTGAGTGCTTCCCATGGGTCATCTGCCTCCTAAAACATGATGGGTCCAAAGAAGGAAGGAGATCAAAGGCTCTAGTAAAGCTGTGTGGAAGGTGAAGGTAGTGTGTCCTTCTAAATGTCCTTCATCACTCAGCTGGAGTTCCTGACCCCTGTGCTCAGAAGAGCAGAGACTGAAGTTATCTCCCTAAGCATTTATTACCAAAGAATGTCTTCACCATAGAAAGATGGTCTAATGTTTGCTGCTTTCATTCTCTTTGGGAATAAATTGTAATTTTTTTTACCTTTTCAGAGATTTTAGGAAAATAGAATACTCAGGGAAAATAAGATCTCGGAAATATTTTGTTAGATAAAAGAGTTGGCCTTCAGGCAATAAAGCTTTAAGATGCAGCACATATTGAGTGGAAGTGGGGAAGACTGGTTTTTAAAAATAGACTGTTGTAATGGGGTATATACCAATACAATATGCTTTGTTTTTCTTTTTACAGTTAATGTGCTAATCGATATAAAACTTTAAATGTACATTTGTGCTCATAAGTATTTTGTGATTCTTTTTAAAGATCATTTGGCACTTGCAATTTTTGTGTTAACATGAGTAGAAATATTGTAAAACATAGTTTTATAGTCACATTCACGTTCATCAGTAACCAAGTGCCTCTGCCTCTGAATAATTCTAAATTGTCATGTATTATTGAGCTCAAAATATTTTCAGACCTTTGTCACTTGAATTGTTCATATCAGTCAGTTCTCTGAATTGGAGAAACCTCACATTTAAGGTGTGAGTTTGGTCTGCATCTCATCTACCCTTTGAGCTCATTCACTGTGAGTGGCTGGCCATGTGAGGAGGTGGGATTGGGAAGAGCAAGAAAATCCTTAGAAAGCAAAGTCAGTTATCACTGTTTGCTGCTGTCTCCTCCCTAGGGCCCCCTTCTGCTTCAGGGATGTGAGTTGGAGGCCAGCAGAAGCCATCGTTGTCTTGAATGTTTCATCTGTTAGTCATGGGAAGAGTTTCCCACACCCGTCCAGCTTTTCCTCCTCCTGTGCTCCAGCTGGTTTGGGAAGTTCAGACTTAAACCCTCGCAGATTAGAGACTTCTTGCAGGTGGTTGGCTGGTTGGTTCTTACGTTTATTTTCCTGCCTGGCTCCTTAACACTGGTGCCCATGTGAACAGAGCTGCCTTTGCCTGAAAGGAATGAGGCCTGCTGCTTACAGACACACCAAGATTCTCGTTTCTCTCTCTTCTGCAGTGGAGCAGAATCAAAGGAGAGGCTCTGCTTCCTTACTTCCTGGTCTTTTTACCTATTGATAGGAAGGGGAGTTAGGAAAATGGACATCACCGTCACAGCAGTCAGTACATTCTTTAGAAATGTCATCACCCTTTAACCCATGTGCTTGTGAGCTTGTGCTCACCAGTGATAAAGTCCAGTTCAAGAATCAGCATTGTCTAAAATCATTGAGATGTGCTGTGTATTAATTCATCAGAGTTTTCTATAAAGGGACCTTATATAACTAGCGTTGACTAATTAGAGATAGACATTCATTCAAAAAATACACCAGAGACCCTGGATATCCACAACAACTGGGTGCTGGGTGGAGAGTGGGGGATTGGCAGGAGCTTGCCATTCAGGGTTTATGGAATGTTATGCCTTCCAGGCTCCATTGTCTCGTGTGCTGGGTGCCATTTGACTGTATATTCAGTGATCTCTCACAAACAGTGTCAAAACTGAGACTGAGCAGCACGTGGAGCTTCAAATCACTCAACTTTTTTTTTCCACCTCTGAGGGGGCCAGTAAAGGAAAGAAACATAAAACTAGTGTTAAGTTATCTTGATGTTCACTTAATTTTTCATGCTATTGTGTGGTATTTTATGATATTGTGGTAGTACCAGAATTTCAAGAATGGAAAAAGAAGAGATTTTATTTTCAGAAGAGTTACTTCTGAAAGTCTGCTCTAAAAAGTATACTTAAATGACTCATCTAATCATTTGCTACTGTGTTCGTAACCCCCATTCATTACATTTACAGAAACAGCTGTTTTTAAGTAGAGAATATAGATCCTTGGTCAAAGGTTTCCTAAATGCTTGATCACTCATTAAACTTTTCTTGAGCATTGCGTTTATGCACGGTGCTGCCATGCCCTGGGCCTCCGGGTCTCTGGATCTGTGGAATTTGGCTGGCGAGGCAGACAGTGAAGACATCTCCTTACAGACAGATGTGAGGGGTGGACCAGGTGGGGGCGTACCACTCTGAGGAAGAGCTGTCTAACCTGAGATCTGGAGGGAGTGTGGAGGAGGGAGAGTCAGTGTGAGCAGAGCTGGGGGCCACAGGAGAGCACAGGGAACCGAAGTGCTGCCATCCAGTTCAAGGTTGGACTGGAACACCAGCCCGAGGAGATGATGCAGTTGGTGGAGCTGCAGGAATCCAGATTGGGGCAGCAGGGCCTCATAGCCCTGAGTTTAGAGTGGCGTGCACACTGCTCCCCCCAAGGCCCAGCTCCCACTGGAACACTTCAGAGAGTTGTATGTTAGGAGCTGGCTGGGCAGGTGGCAGATACAGGAAAGGGACCGCAAACCTTTTTTTCCCAAGATAGTTTAGTCTTTATGAGATAGTTTAGATTTTATCAGAAGAGTTTAGGTCAGTCGTTGATGAGAGGCATTTTGGAGGGTGCTAGAATGGTTCATCATGCGAAATGCTGTGCTGGGCTGGATGAAGCACAAGCTGGAATCAAGATTGCCAGGAGAATGTGCAATCAGATATGCATCTCAGATACACAGATGACACCACCCTTACTGTAGAAAGTGAAGAACTAAAGAGCCTCTTGATGAAAGTGAAAGAGGAGAGTGAAAAAGCTGACTTAAAACTCAGCATTCAGAAAACTAAGATCATGGCATCTGGTCCCATCACTTCATGGCAAATAGATGGGGAAACAATGAAAACAGTGACAGACTTTATTTTCTTGGGCCCCAAAATCACTGCAGATTGTGACTGCAGCCATGAAATTAAAAGACACTTGCTCCTTGGAAGAAAACCTATGACCAACCTAAACAACATATTGAAAAGCAAAGACATTACTTGCCCAACAGAGGTTCGTCTAGTCACGGCTATGGTTTTTTTAGTAGTCATGTATGGATGTGAGAATTGGACCATAAAGAAGGCTGAGTGTCAAAGAATTGATGCTTTCAAATTGTGCTGTTGGGGAAGACTCTCGAGAGTCCCTTGGACTGCAAGGAGGTCAAACCAGTCAATTTTAAAGGAAATCAGTCCTGAATATTCATTGGAAGGACTGATGCTGAAGCTGAAACTCCAATACTTTGGCCACCTGACGTGAAGAACTGACTCATTGGAAAAGACCCTGATACTGGGAAAGATTGAAGGCAGGAGGAGAAGGGGACGTCAGCATGAGATGGTTGGATGGCCTCACTGACTTGATGGACGTGAGTTTGAACAAACATCAGGAGTTGGTGATGGACAGGGAAGCCTGGCATGCTGCAGTCCACGGGGTCACAAAGACTTGGACATGAATGAGCGACTGAACTGAGAATGGTTCAGACAGGAGATAGGAGTTCCCTGGGCTTGGGTTCATCAGTGGCATTGGAGTGGCTGGAGTAGAGGGATTAGCGGTAGGACTTGGTGAGAAAAAGGGAAGAGCCAGGAGAGCCCAGGTTCACGTCCTCTTTGTCGGTGAACAACGCTGGTTGTCACTTACTGGGCATGTGAAGGACAGCTTTCAAAGACTCTGTCAAGTACAGGCTCCACCCTCAGACGTTACAGCTCAGGTGTGAAAGAACAAAGTGTGGAACCGAGGCTCTGTTAATGGTACAGATACTTCCAGCCACAGGCATTCCAAGGAGAAGGGGCCGCTTGCTTGACCCTTAAGGTGCCGAGGAGGAAACAGTGGAGCCCGGCCTTGGGCATGAGTCAGAGGTAGAGGGCTGGATGGGGCGGGTGAAGAGAGGGGCAAAGAGAAGGGTCCAGGTTCGCACAGGTGTGCGTGCAGGGGCTCAGCTGTGTGCTCACGATGGTAAGCACGCGTGCTGGACTGGGGGCTGGACTGGAGTGGTGGGAAGTGCAGGTGCATGGCCGATCGGGATGGTATTCTCCAGTGCCCGGCCAATTCGTCTAGATTTTACTCAGTCACCAGTATTACAGTAATGGAAAGGGAGCTGTGCTCTGAGAAGGGCACTCGGTGGTGGGTTGTTCCCAGGGCCGCAGGGGCACCAGAGTTGCTGGCTGACTGAGGTCAGCACCCGGGCCCCCGTGTCAGTCATGGCCGAGATAGACGTTACGGGAGAAATCAGCCGACTGCTATTTGGATGCGGGAATTAGGCTGAAGGAAGAAGGAAGAGCTAACAGGTTTGAGCCCAGCTGCCTGTGAAGAGTGAGGAAGACTACGGTCTATCTCTGAGGTGTCCAGTTCAAGGTAGCGTTGCTCTAGAAACACTTTAATTAGGCTCTTCTGGTTGCTGAAGATTCTTGGACTAAGGGCTCTAACATTAAGTGAAGTGTTGAGTGTTTAGACTTACTGTACAGCTTTCCCAAGGCTTGTTGCTTTGAGTAAAAAGCATTGTGACAGAGGTGCATCTTTAATCCTCGCTCCACTGAATGCCAGCCCGGAAGCTCTCCCTGTCTTAACTGTGCCCTCTGACTTCTGCCTCTTCTTCCAGTTGGCATTTTCTTCTGCAAGTTCTCTTCAGTGTTCTTAATTTTTATTATATAGAAAGTTGAGTGAAGTGCTTTTCCACATAGGAATTCTGGCTTCGCAGATGTGTTGTTGCTGTTCAGTTGCTAAGTGGTGTCTGACTCTGTGCCACCCATGGACTGCAGCATGCCACGCTCCTTTGTTCTCTGCAGTCTCCTGGACTTTATTCAGATCTGTGTCCATCGAGCTGGTGATGCCATCCAGCCATCTTATCCTCTGCTGCCCCCCTTCTCTGTCTGCCTTCAGTCTTTCCCAGCAGCAGGATCTTTTCCAGTGAGTTGGGTCTTTGCATCAGGTGGCCAAAGTATTGGAGGTTCAGCTTCAGCAGCAAGTCCTTCCATTGAATATTCAGTGTTGATTTTCTTTAGGATTGACTGGTTTGATCTCCTTGCTGTCCAAGGATAATATAGACCAAGCATCCAGATTATAAAACCACGTTATCTATTGTTTAAACTGTTAATCAGTCTGTCTCATGATATCAAAGTGAGGCTTAAACTCTATTTATATTCCATAAAGAAAACATAATTAGGACAAAAAAGGAGTCATTTTGCTTCTGAGTCCTTTGGGGAGTGGCATCATCCTTTGGAAGAACACAAGTTATCATTTTTTATGCTTGAGCTATGATATAAATGAATAATTTGTAAGTTGGAATTCTAGATTAAGGGTGGAGATGCAGGGATGTGAGTGTGACAAGGGGCAGGTTACAGTTGCAACCTTGAATTCTGAGTGCTTCCCATGGGTCATCTGCCTCCTAAAACATGATGGGTCCAAAGAAGGAAGGAGATCAAAGGCTCTAGTAAAGCTGTGTGGAAGGTGAAGGTAGTGTGTCCTTCTAAATGTCCTTCATCACTCAGCTGGAGTTCCTGACCCCTGTGCTCAGAAGAGCAGAGACTGAAGTTATCTCCCTAAGCATTTATTACCAAAGAATGTCTTCACCATAGAAAGATGGTCTAATGTTTGCTGCTTTCATTCTCTTTGGGAATAAATTGTAATTTTTTTTACCTTTTCAGAGATTTTAGGAAAATAGAATACTCAGGGAAAATAAGATCTCGGAAATATTTTGTTAGATAAAAGAGTTGGCCTTCAGGCAATAAAGCTTTAAGATGCAGCACATATTGAGTGGAAGTGGGGAAGACTGGTTTTTAAAAATAGACTGTTGTAATGGGGTATATACCAATACAATATGCTTTGTTTTTCTTTTTACAGTTAATGTGCTAATCGATATAAAACTTTAAATGTACATTTGTGCTCATAAGTATTTTGTGATTCTTTTTAAAGATCATTTGGCACTTGCAATTTTTGTGTTAACATGAGTAGAAATATTGTAAAACATAGTTTTATAGTCACATTCACGTTCATCAGTAACCAAGTGCCTCTGCCTCTGAATAATTCTAAATTGTCATGTATTATTGAGCTCAAAATATTTTCAGACCTTTGTCACTTGAATTGTTCATATCAGTCAGTTCTCTGAATTGGAGAAACCTCACATTTAAGGTGTGAGTTTGGTCTGCATCTCATCTACCACTTTGAGCTCATTCACTGTGAGTGGCTGGCCATGTGAGGAGGTGGGATTGGGAAGAGCAAGAAAATCCTTAGAAAGCAAAGTCAGTTATCACTGTTTGCTGCTGTCTCCTCCCTAGGGCCCCCTTCTGCTTCAGGGATGTGAGTTGGAGGCCAGCAGAAGCCATCGTTGTCTTGAATGTTTCATCTGTTAGTCATGGGAAGAGTTTCCCACACCCGTCCAGCTTTTCCTCCTCCTGTGCTCCAGCTGGTTTGGGAAGTTCAGACTTAAACCCTCGCAGATTAGAGACTTCTTGCAGGTGGTTGGCTGGTTGGTTCTTACGTTTATTTTCCTGCCTGGCTCCTTAACACTGGTGCCCATGTGAACAGAGCTGCCTTTGCCTGAAAGGAATGAGGCCTGCTGCTTACAGACACACCAAGATTCTCGTTTCTCTCTCTTCTGCAGTGGAGCAGAATCAAAGGAGAGGCTCTGCTTCCTTACTTCCTGGTCTTTTTACCTATTGATAGGAAGGGGAGTTAGGAAAATGGACATCACCGTCACAGCAGTCAGTACATTCTTTAGAAATGTCATCACCCTTTAACCCATGTGCTTGTGAGCTTGTGCTCACCAGTGATAAAGTCCAGTTCAAGAATCAGCATTGTCTAAAATCATTGAGATGTGCTGTGTATTAATTCATCAGAGTTTTCTATAAAGGGACCTTATATAACTAGCGTTGACTAATTAGAGATAGACATTCATTCAAAAAATACACCAGAGACCCTGGATATCCACAACAACTGGGTGCTGGGTGGAGAGTGGGGGATTGGCAGGAGCTTGCCATTCAGGGTTTATGGAATGTTATGCCTTCCAGGCTCCATTGTCTCGTGTGCTGGGTGCCATTTGACTGTATATTCAGTGATCTCTCACAAACAGTGTCAAAACTGAGACTGAGCAGCACGTGGAGCTTCAAATCACTCAACTTTTTTTTTCCACCTCTGAGGGGGCCAGTAAAGGAAAGAAACATAAAACTAGTGTTAAGTTATCTTTGATGTTCACTTAATTTTTCATGCTATTGTGTGGTATTTTATGATATTGTGGTAGTACCAGAATTTCAAGAATGGAAAAAGAAGAGATTTTATTTTCAGAAGAGTTACTTCTGAAAGTCTGCTCTAAAAAGTATACTTAAATGACTCATCTAATCATTTGCTACTGTGTTCGTAACCCCCATTCATTACATTTACAGAAACAGCTGTTTTTAAGTAGAGAATATAGATCCTTGGTCAAAGGTTTCCTAAATGCTTGATCACTCATTAAACTTTTCTTGAGCATTGCGTTTATGCACGGTGCTGCCATGCCCTGGGCCTCCGGGTCTCTGGATCTGTGGAATTTGGCTGGCGAGGCAGACAGTGAAGACATCTCCTTACAGACAGATGTGAGGGGTGGACCAGGTGGGGGCGTACCACTCTGAGGAAGAGCTGTCTAACCTGAGATCTGGAGGGAGTGTGGAGGAGGGAGAGTCAGTGTGAGCAGAGCTGGGGGCCACAGGAGAGCACAGGGAACCGAAGTGCTGCCATCCAGTTCAAGGTTGGACTGGAACACCAGCCCGAGGAGATGATGCAGTTGGTGGAGCTGCAGGAATCCAGATTGGGGCAGCAGGGCCTCATAGCCCTGAGTTTAGAGTGGCGTGCACACTGCTCCCCCCAAGGCCCAGCTCCCACTGGAACACTTCAGAGAGTTGTATGTTAGGAGCTGGCTGGGCAGGTGGCAGATACAGGAAAGGGACCGCAAACCTTTTTTTCCCAAGATAGTTTAGTCTTTATGAGATAGTTTAGATTTTATCAGAAGAGTTTAGGTCAGTCGTTGATGAGAGGCATTTTGGAGGGTGCTAGAATGGTTCATCATGCGAAATGCTGTGCTGGGCTGGATGAAGCACAAGCTGGAATCAAGATTGCCAGGAGAATGTGCAATCAGATATGCATCTCAGATACACAGATGACACCACCCTTACTGTAGAAAGTGAAGAACTAAAGAGCCTCTTGATGAAAGTGAAAGAGGAGAGTGAAAAAGCTGACTTAAAACTCAGCATTCAGAAAACTAAGATCATGGCATCTGGTCCCATCACTTCATGGCAAATAGATGGGGAAACAATGAAAACAGTGACAGACTTTATTTTCTTGGGCCCCAAAATCACTGCAGATTGTGACTGCAGCCATGAAATTAAAAGACACTTGCTCCTTGGAAGAAAACCTATGACCAACCTAAACAACATATTGAAAAGCAAAGACATTACTTGCCCAACAGAGGTTCGTCTAGTCACGGCTATGGTTTTTTTAGTAGTCATGTATGGATGTGAGAATTGGACCATAAAGAAGGCTGAGTGTCAAAGAATTGATGCTTTCAAATTGTGCTGTTGGGGAAGACTCTCGAGAGTCCCTTGGACTGCAAGGAGGTCAAACCAGTCAATTTTAAAGGAAATCAGTCCTGAATATTCATTGGAAGGACTGATGCTGAAGCTGAAACTCCAATACTTTGGCCACCTGACGTGAAGAACTGACTCATTGGAAAAGACCCTGATACTGGGAAAGATTGAAGGCAGGAGGAGAAGGGGACGTCAGCATGAGATGGTTGGATGGCCTCACTGACTTGATGGACGTGAGTTTGAACAAACATCAGGAGTTGGTGATGGACAGGGAAGCCTGGCATGCTGCAGTCCACGGGGTCACAAAGACTTGGACATGAATGAGCGACTGAACTGAGAATGGTTCAGACAGGAGATAGGAGTTCCCTGGGCTTGGGTTCATCAGTGGCATTGGAGTGGCTGGAGTAGAGGGATTAGCGGTAGGACTTGGTGAGAAAAAGGGAAGAGCCAGGAGAGCCCAGGTTCACGTCCTCTTTGTCGGTGAACAACGCTGGTTGTCACTTACTGGGCATGTGAAGGACAGCTTTCAAAGACTCTGTCAAGTACAGGCTCCACCCTCAGACGTTACAGCTCAGGTGTGAAAGAACAAAGTGTGGAACCGAGGCTCTGTTAATGGTACAGATACTTCCAGCCACAGGCATTCCAAGGAGAAGGGGCCGCTTGCTTGACCCTTAAGGTGCCGAGGAGGAAACAGTGGAGCCCGGCCTTGGGCATGAGTCAGAGGTAGAGGGCTGGATGGGGCGGGTGAAGAGAGGGGCAAAGAGAAGGGTCCAGGTTCGCACAGGTGTGCGTGCAGGGGCTCAGCTGTGTGCTCACGATGGTAAGCACGCGTGCTGGACTGGGGGCTGGACTGGAGTGGTGGGAAGTGCAGGTGCATGGCCGATCGGGATGGTATTCTCCAGTGCCCGGCCAATTCGTCTAGATTTTACTCAGTCACCAGTATTACAGTAATGGAAAGGGAGCTGTGCTCTGAGAAGGGCACTCGGTGGTGGGTTGTTCCCAGGGCCGCAGGGGCACCAGAGTTGCTGGCTGACTGAGGTCAGCACCCGGGCCCCCGTGTCAGTCATGGCCGAGATAGACGTTACGGGAGAAATCAGCCGACTGCTATTTGGATGCGGGAATTAGGCTGAAGGAAGAAGGAAGAGCTAACAGGTTTTGAGCCCAGCTGCCTGTGAAGAGTGAGGAAGACTACGGTCTATCTCTGAGGTGTCCAGTTCAAGGTAGCGTTGCTCTAGAAACACTTTAATTAGGCTCTTCTGGTTGCTGAAGATTCTACAGAGGGTGACACGTGTCTGTGAATATATGTGTTCTCATCCCTGCCTCTTCTAACCTCCTGCTTTTTCTTCCTTTTCATCCTTCAGGACCCAGTTTCCCTTCTTTAACACTTCTCCTGTCCTGCCAAGTAATCGCTCCTTCAGGCAGGTGTGTGCCTCCAGTGCCACGTGTGTCTGTCCCTTATTCAGTAAGGAGAAACAGGACAGGCAGGCGGACTGAGTGCTCCTGAAGTGTCGTTTATCTCCAGGGCCAGAGGCACTAGATCCATTAGGAAGTCTGTAGGTAAGAGAATTGAGTTGCCTGCAGTCTAAGTGCTGATGAGGAAGTAGGAGATGGGAGTTCAGGATGCCACGTCTTACCTGGAGGTGAGATGAAGCTTTTGGCCGAGGCGTTTTACTATATAGCTGAATGTGTATCAGGGGCTGGGGGACAGATTTTAACCCAGAAGAGAGTCTTGAATTTTGTGCCGCTTTAGATGGTGCAGTCAAGCTCAACAGAGGCCCATTTCTGGTGCCAAGAAACCTGGGAGCAAGGACCAGATTCTTTCTTCAAAAGGAGTAGCTCCGGAGAGAGCTTGTGTCACAAGACTAAAGAATTAATAGAGAAGCATTCATTCCCGTGACAACATTTTGGAAGGCATTTTCAGCTTCAGGTTGTTTGGAGAAGTTTATAACAGATTATAAATGAAAGAGGCGCCAGAAACAGAGCATTTTCAGATGCTGAAGTGAAAGTCATCAGACAGAAAATGAGCTGTCTCTCATTTATTAAACGGACCTGAAAGGGTAATGGCAGGGTGCGGGATTGTATTTCAGGTCATAGTGGACTTTTGTTTTCCTATTCCCACTATCTTAAAAAAAAAAAAAAGTTTCCTAAGCATTGTTTACTGCTTTGGTTTGAACCGCTTTGAAAGGAAGAATACAAAGACATGAAAATGCATTCATATTAATTCTTCTCCTTTGAATTTAAATCAGGAGTTCCATTTTGCTTTGGAAAAGGCAGACCTTCCTTCTGACTCTGAGAAGAGGGAATAGAAAGTGAGGAGAAATATGGATCTACTTCTGTGATAAGAAATTTCAATAGTATTCAGTGCCATTTGTGTGTGGCAGCAAAGAAGAACCAGATCCGCCAGTTTTTAATTAGAGAAGACTTGTGAGAGTGTCCCCAAGAAACTCTCCAGTGGTCCAGTGGTTAGATTCCGAGCTTCCAACACAGGAGCTGTGAGTTCGATCCCTGGTCAGGAACTAAGATCCCATGAGCCATGTGGTGCAGCCAAAAAGAAAAAAGAGTGCCCCCAAACCAAAGGGGCTTCCTCTTGAGATGGCCATTTCCGTGGGCTCTTGAGGTTACAGGAGGAGGCTCTTTTAAGCAGCACCTGAGAAGTCCTACCTGAGTAGAAAATCTGGAACTGTCTGACAGGTTGAGGCATGAATGTCTGCCTTTTATTTCTAGAAGGCCAGGGTGTGACCAGAACAGGGAGTCAGGCTTGTTTCATCCTAGAAGAGCTTTCTGTTTCCCAAGTTGCTGCGTCACGGTTGTGTCTTTGAACTCGTCTTAAAATTTTAACATGCATTTTCAAACCTTGTCTTTTAAAAGGTAAATTTTTATTGACTGCTTTACTTTGAAACATATAAGAACTGGATTTACATTTTAAGAATCTTTTTTTTATATACAAAAGGTTTTATGGGAAACCACATCAGAGTTCAGTTATTTCCGTCTCCCAGAGTTGCGGTTCTGAACAGTGCACTAATGTATTGTCAGGGTTGCAGTTTCTCTGTATATATACACACACACATATATATGTAATTTCTGATTCATCTTTTCATTTGAAGTCATTTTGTATCCCTCTTATATCTCAAGGTAATGCCCATAATCATTTTTAATAGTTATTTGTTATGACATCATTGCTGTTCCATATAATTTGCTTCATCATTCCCCTTTGACCTTTCAATTTTCAATTCCTTTTTTTTCCTCCTGAATAGTACCACCAAACAAGTTAGGGGAAAAAAAAATTCTTGGTTCTTTTTTCTTGTATTTTTTGTGGGTAAACCCACTTTAGGGACTTTGTCCCAGGCATATCTGTATCTGAAGATAGAACAGATTTATTCTTGTTATATGAGACCAAATTACTGTCCAGAAAGACTAGATTATCATATCAAGACCCTGACAGTATATATCTGATTTTTTTTTTTCCCCTTTAGATTTATTGCCATTGCTGGTCACTTTTCCAGGTTGTTTCTCAAAGTTATTACTGTTTTGCATATCATTACTGTTTTGTTAGGCTGAATTTTTAAATGTTCTATGTTTGCTATTGTGAAAATACTTAGAGCAGGGTTTGGCAAACTTCTCTCTAAAGGGTCAGAAATATTTTAGGCTTTCCAGTCTGTATCTGATCTCGGTCACATGTTCTTTGTTTACTTTCAAAATATAAAACATTTTTAGTTGAAAGGGCATACAAAAGCAGGCTGTGGTTTGTAGTATGTCAGCCGTGATCTAGAGTATCTGACTTTTTAAAATTTGGATATGAAGTCTTTAACTCTGGAGTTTGTCTTTAGTGCTGTTTACATGTCGAGTGATGATCTGTATGCCAGTCTTTAGACAGCAAAGGCTGACAGTCAAGGTTAGCTTTCCATGGCTCTCTCCCCTGCTCTCCCCCTGCCCCATATTCATCTCTTCCTTCTAGGACATTCTGTAGTGTACCTTTTTCCTTGTCCTTAAAAAAAAATGGTAATAATTTTCATTCCTTTCTGGCTCCTTTTCCTGAGCATAAAATTATGCTTAAGTCCTTTCCAGCACCCAGTACATAGGCAATGCACAAATGTTAAATAAATGCATGTGATAAAAGCAAACACATTCTGCATCCTCTTGCAACAAGTGCACGATTTTCTTGACTTTGTGAAGGAAGTGTGTATGTATCTTGTCCTTGGTCTCACCTCCTACTCCCCTCTGCCTGTAGCCGCATGTCTTCTCACTCCATTAAAACTGTTCTTCTAAAAACTGCTAATGTCCAAATCAGGTAAAAAACACTTTTTTTAGAGTTGATTTACAATATTGTATTAATTTCTGCCATACAGCAGAGTGATTTAGTTACACATATGCACACATTCTTTTTCAATGTGGTTTCTCCTGGAGTGGTGAGTAGAGTTGCCCATGCTGTTCCGCAGGGCCTTGCTGTGTGCCCGCCGCTTGTCCACTAGCCCCTGCCACCCACTCCACGCTCCCTGGCCCCCGCCTCGGCACCAGCAGTCAGTTCTCTGTGTCTCTAACTGTTTCCGTTTCATAGATATGTTCGTGTGTGCCGTGTTTCAGAGTCCGCAAATAACTGACACCTTATGGCATTTCTTTCTCTTTCTGACTTAAGTGAAGACTGTTAAGTGCCTGTCCTCGACCTGTCTGCTGTGTCTGTCATTCTTGGTTTATTGTGCTCCCGACAGCTCCCGTCCCACTCCCCCGTCTCCTTTTCTGGTCCCCCGTCTGTCCCCAGACGTGGTGCGGCACCGGCTGTGTCCTCGCCCTGCCCTCTCTCTGCCACCGTCTCGTCTCCTCTGGCTGAGCCCCAGGTGCGTCCATCTGATGGCCAGCCACACGGCCACCCCAAGCCCAGCCCGGCCCGCCCTTCTGCCCCCAGGCGGGTGGTCCTTCATCCGCGGTGGTCCTTCATCCGCTGTGATGGCCGCTGTCCTACCAGGCTCTCCAGGAGGACCCGGGGGACTTCTTGGGGAGGCCACCTCCTCTTTCCCTTCAGCGTCAAGTTAACACCAAGGCCTGTGGTTTCATCCTCTTAAGTCTCTGGAAGCCGTCTCCTCTCTGCCGTCGCCGCCACTTGGGTTCGAGCTTCCACTGTTTCTGAGTTGTGGCAGGCTCCCTCCTGGCCGGTCTGCCTCTGTGCTCAGGCTCCACCCGTCTCCCAAAGCTGCCGCCAGAGTGATGTTTCTAGAATGTAATTAGATAATGTTTGAAACTCCAGTGTCTTTGGGGATGTGGTTGATTCAGGCGCTGGGGCAGGAAAAATAGACTGTGTGCCTGGAGTATTTGTGCCAGCAAGTAAGGAGGGGCTCAGGAGAACATAGAGGCTTTTAGCAGGAGCATGGAGCTGCCCTGAAAGAAATCTTGATGGACAAAGCTGGAGCGATTTGAGCAAGAAAATGAACAACAATAACATTGGGTTATAATCCATAGAATAAAGAAACACTGATGTATCTGAGGATGGATAAATAAATAAATGAGGGAGAAGAGACAGTTCTTTCTTAAAGAAGAAATCAATTAGTAAATGTAGAAGAAGGAATAAGAGAATCAGAAACCATCAGTTCAACACCATGTTAATGTTGCCGGCAAGAGCTACCAGTGGCAACTAAAATTAATGGGCAAGAGTTTGAGGAGCAAAAGGGTATTTGCATATTCTCATATTAGCTCCTCCAGTGTATTTATTAATTACAAAGGGGAAAACGGTAACTTTCAGTGGAGAAACCCAACAAACATCACCTAACCAGGTGGCCACGGTTAAGGTCACAACACACTGACGTCGTGTTCCGCCTGATGTGAAGGACACAGTGTCGCTCTGGTTGTGTCCCTGCCAGAAACGCGCAACCTCAGTCTAATCGTAAGAAATTCAGTTCAAGTTCAGGGACACTGTACAAAATAATTGACCAGGGCTCACCAAAGTATCAGGTCTCGAAAGGTGAAGAAGGACTGAGGAAGAGTCGCAGGTTAGCGCCACAACAGCTAAGTGCAGTTAGGAACCCTGGGCTGGGTCCCAGAACAGAGAAAGGACATTAGGGGGAAAGCTGCTTAAGTCTGAATAAACTTACTAGTACTGTGCCAGCCTTTATTTCTTAGCTTCGGTCACTGTACTAAGCTTATGTGAGTTAGAGGAAAACAAAGATCAAATGATGTGGCTTATATGTGGAATCTAGAAGATATAAATGAACTTCTTTACAAAGCAGAAAGAGATCCACAGAAATAGAAAACAAACTTGTGGTTACCCAGGGTGCGAGAAGGGGGGATAAATTTAAGAGTTTGGGATCAACGTATACCACTGCTACATACAGAAAAAACAGTATGGGCCTGCAGCATAGCACAGTAGAGAACTCTAACTCTATTCAGTATTTTGCAGTAACCTGTAAAGGAAAAGAAACTGAAAAAAAAATAATATGTATGTATAACTGAATCACTTTGCTGGACACCCAAAACTGACACAGCATTGTAAGTTTGTTTTATAAAATCTTTTTTTTTTTTTTAAGATCATGTAAGTTTATTAACATTAGGAGATATGCTCCATGAAAATATACAGGAACCCTACAACTTAAACTTTGCAGTGAGTCTAAAATTTTTCAAGTAAAGAGGTTTCTTCATTTCCCCTCCAGGTGAAGTGCAGATTCTCTTGCATGGTCTTTCAACTTGGGTCTATTTGCTTTCCTAAAATTCAGTTGAGGTTCAGTTCAGCCGCTCAGTCATGTCTGACTCTTTGCAACCCATGAACCGCAGCACATCAGGCCTCCCTGTCCATCACCAACTCCCGGAGTCCACCCAAACCCATGTCTAGCGAGTTGATGATGCCATCCAATCATCTCATCCTCTCTTGTCCCCTTCTCCTCCTGCGCTCAATCTTTCCCAGCATCAGGGTCTTTTCAAATGAGTCAGCTTTTCTCATCAGGTGGCCAAAGTCATCAGTCCCTCCAATGAACACCCAGGACTGATCTCCTTTAGGATGGACTGGTTGCATCTCATTGCAGTCCAAGGGACTCTCGAGAGTCTTCTCTAACACCACAGTTCAAAAGCATCAGTTCTTCGGCGCTTAGTCTTCTTTATAGTCCAACTCTCACATCCATATGTGACCACTGGAAAAATCATAGCCTTGACTAGACAGACCTTTGTTGGCAAAGTAATGTCTCTGCTTTTTAATATGCTGTCTAGGTTGGTCATAACTTTGCTTCCAAGGAGTAAGCATCTTTTAATTTCATGGCTGCAGTCACCATCTGCAGTGATTTTGGAGCCCAGAAAAATAAAGTCAGCCACTGTGTCCACTGTTTCCCCATCTGTTTGCCATGAAGTGATGGGACCAGATGCCATGATCTTAGTTTTCTGAATGTTGAGCTTTAAGCCAACTTTTTCACTCTCCTCTTTCACTTTCATCAAGAGGCTCTTTAGTTCTTCCTCACTTTACTGCATGTTTTTGTCAAGAACAGCACATGGGCGATGGCACATCCTCCTGGGCGCATGGAATCAGGGGCCCGGGATAGCCACTTGTCCCAACATCCTTAGTGTTGGTTTGATCACATGGTTAGAGATGGTGTCTCCTGGATTAATCTCACGCTCCTTCTCTTTGTAATTAGCATGTAATTTACAGGGTGAGACCTGGAGGTTATGTGAACATTCTGTTCCTCACCAGCTTTCCATCCCTAGTTTCAGTGTCCCTGTGTAACTGTCACTCCTTCTGCATTTATTAGTCAAGTCTCCTAAATTTTAGGGGTAAGCAGCTAGGCAGGAAATCAAACGGCTGTGACGATAAGGACAGTGGAGGGAGAAACAGGCTTTCAGCAGACTGGGACAAAGCATTTATTGTAGAATAAAGTAATGGGTACTTTATCTAGAGGTTTCAGATGAGGAAGTTTAGAACTCAAGACTCCTAGAAATGGCTGGCACCATTTCGTTTCACTGGCATTAAACCGTGGTTTGAAGTGGGGCAGGTCAGTTTCTCAAGGGTAGGGACCACCAGCTGGTTGAGGTCCAGTTTTAAAGTCCACGCCCAGTGCTGTATGCCGTGCAAAAGGTCACCATTTTTATGGGTTTGGTTTTTGTAGTCTGTACATCTTTCCCTCTGGCGATTGCCGCATTGCTGCAGGAATAATTAGTGTCCCCCAGGGTTGTGTACACCCACTGTCCAGTCCTCCCTGTCCCCCAGACTCACACCCTGACTCACACTCTGCAGTTTCCTTGAGCTGTCCCTGTTTGAGGGGTACTTCACACTTCTCCACATTCTCTTATTTCAGGAGACGACATCTTCCCTAAGATAGATTTCTCTTTTGTTCAAATCACACGACTCTGGAAGGCAGATATTTTGTGTTTTCATCTTTCTTCCAGATATTGATGTCACTGGATGTGGTTACTCAGAGCAGATCTAAATAGAAACACTGTATTTCATCTTCAGAGCAGGTGACGTGCTAAGAGGAGGAAGATGGAAAGCGTTTTTGTGAATCCTCGTGGTTGGTCATAACTTTGCTTCCAAGGAGTAAGCATCTTTTAATTTCATGGCTGCAGTCACCATCTGCAGTGATTTTGGAGCCCAGAAAAATAAAGTCAGCCACTGTGTCCACTGTTTCCCCATCTGTTTGCCATGAAGTGATGGGACCAGATGCCATGATCTTAGTTTTCTGAATGTTGAGCTTTAAGCCAACTTTTTCACTCTCCTCTTTCACTTTCATCAAGAGGCTCTTTAGTTCTTCCTCACTTTACTGCATGTTTTTGTCAAGAACAGCACATGGGCGATGGCACGTCCTCCTGGGCGCGTGGAATCAGGGGCCCGGGATAGCCACTTGTCCCAACATCCTTAGTGTTGGTTTGATCACATGGTTAGAGATGGTGTCTCCTGGATTAATCTCACGCTCCTTCTCTTTGTAATTAGCATGTAATTTACAGGGTGAGACCTGGAGGTTATGTGAACATTCTGTTCCTCACCAGCTTTCCATCCCTAGTTTCAGTGTCCCTGTGTAACTGTCACTCCTTCTGCATTTATTAGTCAAGTCTCCTAAATTTTAGGGGTAAGCAGCTAGGCAGGAAATCAAACGGCTGTGACGATAAGGACAGTGGAGGGAGAAACAGGCTTTCAGCAGACTGGGACAAAGCATTTATTGTAGAATAAAGTAATGGGTACTTTATCTAGAGGTTTCAGATGAGGAAGTTTAGAACTCAAGACTCCTAGAAATGGCTGGCACCATTTCGTTTCACTGGCATTAAACCGTGGTTTGAAGTGGGGCAGGTCAGTTTCTCAAGGGTAGGGACCACCAGCTGGTTGAGGTCCAGTTTTAAAGTCCACGCCCAGTGCTGTATGCCGTGCAAAAGGTCACCATTTTTATGGGTTTGGTTTTTGTAGTCTGTACATCTTTCCCTCTGGCGATTGCCGCATTGCTGCAGGAATAATTAGTGTCCCCCAGGGTTGTGTACACCCACTGTCCAGTCCTCCCTGTCCCCCAGACTCACACCCTGACTCACACTCTGCAGTTTCCTTGAGCTGTCCCTGTTTGAGGGGTACTTCACACTTCTCCACATTCTCTTATTTCAGGAGACGACATCTTCCCTAAGATAGATTTCTCTTTTGTTCAAATCACACGACTCTGGAAGGCAGATATTTTGTGTTTTCATCTTTCTTCCAGATATTGATGTCACTGGATGTGGTTACTCAGAGCAGATCTAAATATGAAACACTGTATTTCATCTTCAGAGCAGGTGACGTGCTAAGAGGAGGAAGATGGAAAGCGTTTTTGTGAATCCTCGCAGGCTCTGGGGTGGGGAGGTGGTCAGGGGCGGGTGGAGACCATGGAGGCATCCTCTACGACCAAGTGGCTCTGCTCCGGCCTCCTTACTGGGGGAAGGGTGGGTGGGCTGACACCCGATCAGTAGACCTTTGGTTTCCTGGAGCCCTTTCCTAAGCTTCACACTTGCCCATCATTCTGTAGCTGCTCGTTTTCCGCACGGTGCACCAGAGACGTGAGGGGACGGCACTGAAGCAGACAGGATGGAGTGCCAGGAAATCAGGCTTATGCACAGAGACAGGCCTCCCCTTCGGCCACTGTCCATTTGGGCCTCAGCACAAAGGCCGATGGTTTCCTCGGGGCCCTCTGGGTGGCGGAACGTTTGAGCTTTCAGTTCCTGAATTGCTGACTGCAGCACACCCAGGTCGGATCCTGGCGAGAGCGTCACCATCCCCCAGTGTGGACCAACCCGCGGGCGCCGTGCGGGGAGCGTCCAGCTACATGGCTGGGGATAATGCCTCTTCTGAACAACGGTGCTGCTTTTGTCTGGGAGCCACACGAGCACAGTAGCTGATCACTGCAGCGCTGAAACCCACTGGCTGTGTGCTGTTACCAAGTCCCTGATGTTTCCCAAATCCCCATTCAGACGCTTGATGGGGTAGAGCAGGCAGCCAAAGAGTCCTTGCTTTCAGAGGTCAGGCGTGAGACAAACCACATCTATTTGATAGATGTGGCAAACTCTAGGAAGAGAAATAAAGCAGGGAGGGGAAAGGGATGTTATTGTAGATAACACAGTACCTGGGCCACTCTGTGGGTGTTACCGGAGCAGAGACCTAAAGTCAGTGAAGGATTAATCTTCCCCTGATCAGGCAAGTGGGAGGCAGACAGAATATTCCAGGCAGGAGGGCACACATCAGACTAAGCTGGGAAACTTTGAAAATATACACTATCTTGGACCTGACATCATTGGCTAGGACCTGCTTTATCTGTAAAAGCTCTCCAGAAGATTCTGGGAAGCAGGTTGGGGAGCTGCTCTTAAAATCCATTAAAATTATGAGTCATGCCAGGATCTATATGAGGGGAAGAGTTTTGATGGTAAATAAGTAAAAACCACACTCTCTCTGGGTGAAAAAAAATGACTTGGATGCAGAGAGAAATGAATAGAGGAAATTAACGGAAATAACAAAGGAAAACAAAAAAAAGGACTAAAAAAAAGTCATTTGAAAAGTAGACTTTCTTTTCAGAGTGAAGTTCGCAGGAAAACTGAGAGGAAGAGAGAGGTTGTATAGCCTCCTGCCGGCAGGCGTGCAGAGCCTCTCTGACCAGAGGGGAACCTTGGTCAGGACCGACGACCCTCCACTTCCCATCCCCACCCAGGGTCCGTGGCTAACACTAGAGTTCAGCCTTGGCGTGCGTTTTGTGGGTTTGGGCAGGCGCAGGATGATCGGTGTCCACCATCATGGTAGCAAACTGACCAGTGTCGCTGCCCTGAGACTCCTCTGCCCGAAAGGCCCGTTTGGGTATGGTTTTTAGGAGTTCATAAAGACTTGAAAGGAGGGGGCCGTCCCTACGACAGACTGCCTGCAGTGCAGACGACGTCAGGGGGCCCTCCTTGGGCGTACGCACTGCTGAGCTTGTGGCCCTCTGCTCTTGGGAGCTGCCGGTTTGACGGGAATCATTGGAAACAGTGTGAGTAATGCCCATGAATTGCCCTCCCTGGAGTTCCTGTGAAGCATGACTCCCTGAGCATTGCTTTCTCCTGTATCCTGTCTGAGAAGGTTTCTTTGCTCTTTTTGGAGACAAGCCTTTGCAGCTGGGGGGAAGGAAAGTCACTTAGATGTCTTCTTGTCACTGTCACCTCAAATCCCAGCGTCAGTAGCATCTGCGGTGAGGGGGAGGACCAGACCTGATGATCGGGTGCTCGGGTGCTCAACTGATCTCTCCCAGCCGTTGGAAGCCGGTGAAAAGAGCACAGTGTGTAACCAGCAGAGGCTTTACTCTGTTATTTATCACAGACCTCTTTCATAGATGTAAAACTGAATAATACCAGCTTCTTTATTAGGCAATGACTTTTTTCTTCTTATACCTCTTTTCAGGGTTGTCAAAAGAAAGCAAAGCTGATTTTGTTTCACTTCTGTTTAATAGAACAGAAAATATGTGCTTGCCCAGAGAGTAGGTAATTGGAGGGAAAAGGAACTCACACCGTGTGACCACAGGAGGCATGTTATAAATCCTCGGAAACAGATTGAGTTAGTTGGCCGGACTGTGTCATCTAGGCCTCGACAGATGCGTCTCCAGAGCACGGTCTCCACAGTAACTCTTGAGTCTGTTTCAGCAGTTCAGCCCAGGAGTGTTCAGGGATGGGGAACTCTCAAGTCACCTCATTTAACCTCTTCTCTCTACAAAGGAGAGAACAGGGATGGCGAAGGGGGAGCGCCTTGCCCTGGAAACAGAAAGCTGGGCAAGAACGCAACAGGCGTGGATGTTTATATCTGAGCACCGGAGGCCCCGTCTTAGAATACTCTCCACTCTTCCTTGTTGTAAAGAGTCTTATGACATTCTCAAAGTGATATTTTAAGACTACGGCCGCTTCTGGGAGAGTTTGTAAATTGATGTCACATAGTAATAAAAACTAGGATATTGCGACTTCCGAAGAATTCATGTTTGATTCTAAACCTGGGGCGGAGGCAGAAAACGAGAGGAGAGGGAGAGCAGCAGTATAGGAGCAGTCCTCCGTCCGTAAAGCGATCTGCAAGGGCATAGTGTACACCACAGGGAACATATAGCCAGTGTGCTGTAGTGACTGTAAGTGGACTGTGACCTTTAAAGACTCAGTCGCTATATTGTGCACCTGTAGCTGATGTAACATTGTGCGTCCACTATACTTCAGTTGAAAGAGAAAGAAATCAGAAGAGTTGACTGACTTCCCTGGTGGCTCAGTGCTAAAGAAGCCACCCACCAATGCAGGAGACCTGGGTTCGATCCCTGGGTTGGGAAGATCCCCTGGAGAAGGAAGTGGCAACTCACTCCAGTATTTTTGCCTGGAGAATCCCATGGACAGAGGAGCCTGGTGGGCTACAGTCCACAGGGTCACAAAAGAGTTGGACACGACTTAGCAACTACACAACAACAACAGATGTAGGGACTAACTATAGAAACAAAACTGTCAGTTACTAGCTCTTTGGCTTAGCCTTTTCTTTTTAAAAATTAACTCATTCAGTTCAGTTCATTGAATTTTCAGTTATATGCATTATGTGGCAAGGGAGATAGAAATGATGTGCAAGGTGAGAAAGTTCTAGATATAAAAGTGAAAGTATGGAGGAAATATGTTGGTAGATATTGGGAAAATGAGGGTACTTAATGGAGGAAACAAACGTGAAACAATGGAACAAAAACTGTAGAGATTTAGTTGGGAGGTAGGGAAGTGAAGACAAAAGGAAGAGGAATAAGACAAGCTTATAAGGTTTATCGGTGAGAAAGGATGGTGATTGTCTAAGAAATGAAAGAAGGAAGTCATTGCAAATGGTCATGGGCTGTGAAGCAAGACAGTTTCACAACAGGTCTGAGTGACTCATAGCATCTCAGATGGGAAGGGACTAACAGCCAACTTTGACTACATTCCTGAGACAAATGGACAGCCTCCTGGAACCTGCGGACTGGTGATGGTCTGTGAGTTGTCACCTGGCCGTGATAATATAAGAGGGACAGGAAGGTGGGAAATTTTGGATCTAAATTTAAACCGTAATTAAAATAAAGTTTTGTGATTTGACCCTCAGACATTTAAAGACTTCAGTAGTGTAGCGATTCAGTTTTCATGGACTCTGAAAAGGGTCAGATTTTACAGATGTCTGAAATGGTCAATATTTAAGGAAGTCTTTTTTTTTTTTTTCTGTCCTCTTAGCCACTGGGCTTCCCTGGTGGCTCAGATGGTAAAGCATCTGCCCCCGGTGCGGGAAACCCAAGTTTGATCTCTGGGTCAGGAAGATCCCCTGGAGAAGGAAATGGCAGCCCACTCCAGTACTCTTGCCTGGAAAATTCCATGGATGGAAGAGCCTGCTGGGCTACAGTCCATGGGGTCGCAAAGAGCTGGACACGACTGAACAACTTCACTTAGCCATTGACTATACCCTGCCAGCTGCTGAAATAAAACTGTACCTTTAAAAATATATATATATATATTAATTCAATTTTTTGCTCTGGTGAGTCTTTGTTTCTATACACAGGCTTTCTCTAGATGCAGCGAGTGGCGTGTGGGCTCAGTAGTTGTGGTACACAGGCTTAGTTCCCTCGCAGTATGTGGGATCTTCCCTGACCAGGGATCGAACCCATGTCCCCTGCCCTGGCAGGCAAATTCTTAACCTCTGAACCACCAGAGAAGCCCCAGGAAACTGTACTCTTTAAAAGCGATTCTTTTTCGTTGTAAAAACACCCGACAGTAGTTGACCCCTGAACAATGTGGATTTGAACTGTATGGGTCCATATATGCGGATTTTTTTTTTCAGTATTGCATGCGTTTACTGATACACAGGTTAATTGAAGAAAATCTACACATAAGTGAACTCATGCACTTCAAATCCATGTTGTTCAGAGATCAGTTCTACATGATCCATGGTGGGTTGAATCAGTAGATGGCAGGTGCGGGGGGAGGGGGGGGACTGGACAAAGGGACTTGAGAGTCTGCAGACTGTGGTATTGAAAGGTTGTTGTTGAATCACGACGCTGGGATTCTTGGCCCCCGGAGGAGAAGAATTCAATCTGGGGCCAGAGACGAGGCTTGATCGCTCAGAGCTTTTGTGTAATAAAGTTTTATTAAAGTATAAAGGAGATAGAGAAATCTTCTGACATAGGCATCAGAAGGGGGCAGAAAGAGTTCCCCCCCTGCTAGTCTTTAGCTGGATGTCATATAGTCATCAGCAGTCTGTTAATGAAAGAAAGGTAAGGTAAGGTGAGGTAAGGTGAAGTCACTCAGTCGTGTCCGACTCTTTGTGACCCTGTGGACTGTAACCTACTAGGCTTCTCTGTCCATGGGATTTTCCAGGCAAGAATACTGGAGTGGATTGCCATTTCCTTCTCCAGGGGATCTTCCCAACCCAGGGATTGAACCCAGGTCTCCCGCATTGGAGGCAGACACTTTAACCTCTGAGCCACCAGGGCCCACAATGAAAGAAAGGAATGTCTCAAAACTTAGAATGGCACCAGGCCCCTCACCCATAAGATGTATTTTGGGATGATCTTGGCTCCAAATGGTTCATCTTGGGCCATAAAAGGATTAACTTGAATCTTGAAGAGGGGCAGAGCACCATACAAATAGTGTTATTTACATAGATTAGAGGAACAATATTGGAGTCTAACATACTGCTTATCAAGTAGGTTCTGAGCCCAAAAGGCGGAACCGACTTGAAGACACAGTTTGGGGTAAATGCAGAGTACATTAGCATAGCTTAAGATAAACATTTCCATAAGAAAAAGGCAGTGGTTAACTTCAAGTGAAATCAGGTGTCATTAAGGCAACACAGAATTTTAAGGGAAACCTTTTGTTTCCTCCTGCCGCTTAAGAGAGAGAAAATAAATGTCTGACACTTGCAGGCTATTTCCTCCATTTGGAGACCCCCGGCCTTCCTGCCTGTTACCCTCTCAGTATCTCTGTGGGTCCTGGAATCATTCCCTCAAGGATACCAAGAGATGACTATAATCATCTAAAAAAAAAAAGTCCACTCACATGGCTGGAAAGTAGAAAGGGAGCACGCTGATCAGCGTCTTCATAGCCTCTTTCCCCATCAGCTTGGCTCCCCTCCCCCTACACTGTCTGCAGCCTGTGGGCAAGCTCATGAATTCTAGGTGGCACTCCTCTCTGAACACATTTTGAAGCTAGTGCCTTTAAATGTGTTCAAGACTGCATCTAGTCAGGATTAAGCCACATAATCTGAGCAACAAAAGTTTAAAAAAAATTTTAACTATAAGAGATTATAGAGTAATGAGAGATTGGCCACAAAGAGGAAGCTGCAAATTCAAGGCGTAGCTGACGTAAGTCTGCACAGCTGAGATGCAGACTTGATCGTCCAGGACAGATCAACGCATGGCAGAGAAGCCACGCTGGTGGAATTTGCTTGAAGTCAGCCCTCTGGAACGTGCCAGAAATCTGTCCCCTGTGGTGCCGGGGAATGCCTCCAGAAGTTCCAGGGCCAGCTGCCGGGCGCCACGGGCAGCCGCACCCCCAGGAGCCTGCCCGGCTGCAGGGCCAGGGCCAGGCGGCAGACTCTCCCCTGCGGTGCCTCCTCAAGCGCCCTCCGCTTCGCACGCTTCGTACCCTGCCAGTTCACCCTTCAGAAGGCTCAGATCGGTTTTCATGGAGCCTGCAAGAAGGGTGGACTCGGTGCCGAAGAGGCGATACGGTAAGAGCGAGCTCGGTGAGTTAGAAATAGGAACACTGACACCATCCTCAGTGAGACATTCCCGAGGACGCGTCTGTGTACAGTAGATTGTAGAGCCCAATATTAGTGATTTCAGTGTGATTCTTACCGCTTCTGCTATCTTTTCTTGACTGAGAATTGACTGAAAAATTTTCTCTTCACTTTTAATAAAAGTGTCACTTATATAGATACACCTAGAGTGCAGCAAGCAGAAAAGACATGTCTTTTGTGTAAAATTGTTAGTTCAGGGGAAACTATAGAGGCAGGAACAGCAGATACAGAATACAGGGGGAAGCAGAGTTATCTGAATATCCTCTTTCTACCTTCAGACGTGGTATATATTCCATCGATTTCGCCTGCCTAAAGGCCTGCCAAGGCCTCCTGTTGGACCAGAATGAGCCAGCTTCCTTCTGCTGGTGCAGGGCTGACCCTAGGGTCACCCCTCACCATTCCCTTCCCTGCTTTCCTGTGTTGGATCCTGTCTTTTTTTTTTCTTGTTCAAAATCTTCCTCTTTCTGGATGTTTTCTGGGGCAGTTGTTGGAACAGCATTCTGAGAAGTGTTGCATGGGAGATCATTTGTTTTGAGACTTTGTATAGATGAAGATATCTGTTCAGTCCTGATATTTGGTTGGTATTTTGACTGGTTAAACTACTTTCTCCGTTGCACACCCTTCAGAGTACATCAGTCTTCCACTGGAGCTGGGCAGCCTTCCTCAGCAGGGCAGGGGGATCATTCCCACTGTGGAGCAAGGGTCTGAGAACTCACCTGTTTGCTAAGACTTTGTCCATCCGTTGTTCTGTACTTGGTTCATCCTTCACCGTCCTTCCACGGCTGCCTCATCCTGCCAACTCCAAGCCTTTGGACTGTTTCCTAAGCGTGACTTAAGTGTGTCTTCACTTCCCTCGCTGCTAAATTAGGAGCATCTTTTAGACCTTGGGTAAAGGACCTGTTCTTAAACAAGACACAGAAAGCACTGACTGTGAAAAATTAGTCTTCAAGTTGTTCATCACCTTCAGTTCAGTTTAGTCGCTCAGTCGTGTCCGATTCTTTGCAACCCCATGAATCGCAGCACGCCAGGCCTCCCTGTCCTTCACCAGCTCCCGGAGTTCACTCAGATTCACATCCATCGAGTCAATGATGCCATCCAGCCATCTCATCCTCGGTTGTCCCCTTCTCCTGCCCCCAATCCTTCCCAGCATCAGAGTCTTTTCCAGTGAGTCAACTCTTCGCATGAGGTGGCCAAAGTACTGGAGTTTCAGCTTTAGCATGATTCCTTCCAAAGAAATCCCAGGGCTGATCTCCTTCAGAATGGACTGGTTGGATCTCCTTGCAGTCCAAGGGACTCTCAAGAGTCTTCTCCAACACCACAGTTCAAAAGCATCAATTCTTCGGCGCTCAGCCTTCTTCACAGTCCAACTGTCACATCCATACATGACCACAGGAAAAACCATAGCCTTGATTAGACGGACCTTAGTGAGCAAAGTAATGTCTCTGCTTTTGAATATGCTGTCTAGGTTGGTCATAACTTTTCTTCCAAGAAGTAAGCATCTTTTGATTTCATGGTTGCAGTCACCATCTGCAGTGATTTTGGAGCCCCCAAAAATAAAGTCTGACACTGTTTCCACTGTTTCCCCATCTATTGCCCATGAAGTGATGGGACCAGATGCCATGATCTTCGTTTTCTGAATGTAGAGCTTTAAGCCAACTTTTTCACTCTTTTCTCTCACTTTCATCAAGAGGTTTTTGAGTTCCTCTTCACTTTCGGCCATAAGGGTGGTGTCATCTGCATATCTGAGGTTATTGATATTTCTCCTGGCAGTCTTGATTCCAGCTTGTGTTTCTTCCAGTCCAGCGTTTCTCATAATGTTCTCTGCATAGAAGTTAAATAGCAGGGTGACAATATACAGCCTGACGTACTCCTTTTCCTATTTGGAACCAGTCTGTTGTTCCATGCCCAGTTCTAACTGTTGCTTCCTGACCTGCACACAGATTTCTCAAGAGGCAGGTCAGGTGGTCAGGTATTCCCATCTCTTTCAGAATTTTCCACAGTTTCTTGTGATCCACACAGTCAAAGGCTTTGGCATAGTCAAGAAAGCAGAAATTGATGTTTTTCTGGAACTGTCTTTTTCTGTCACCTTAGGGGAAAAAAAAGTCTCAAGTCTGCTGAGGCTCACCAGGGGTTCACCAGAGGAGGCCTGCACCTCGTTATGAGGCGGGCGGGAGCTCAGTTAAAAGCGAGACCTGAGCTGCACGTGTATTTCGTGCAAGAGGAGCCGCGTGTGGCCACGGGCCTGTGAAGAGATGTTCAGCACCTGGGTAGTGAGGGAAGATGGGTCACAACCACACCAGAGACCACGCTTCAGTCACCGACGGACAGGATCAGGAAATGGGACAGAGACAAGTTTCGTAGAGTTTGCGGGTCCGCACCAGCTGAGGCCGAAAACTGCTCCAGCTACTGGGCAGAATAATTGCGTATTAGCTCATACTTTGGAAAAAGAATTTAGCTTAATTCTACCCCCAGGGATAAACCCAAGAGAATTTCTTCAGCATATCACAGAAAGAGACGCACACAAGAATACCTAGCAGCACTGTTCCCAGTACCCCAAACCTGGAGCCACAGCCCAGGGGCCCAGCAACAGGAAAGTGGCGTATTATACAGCCTAAAAAAAGAAAAAGTGTGTCACTCAGCAGGGTGAATGACTCAGCAACGTAACAGTAAATGGAAACAGCCCCAGAAGATTACAGATGGCATGAAACGCTTTTATAAAATCAAAAACTTTAAACGGGAAACCTGAATACAGTATTTGGTTTAATAGTTACTTCAGATGAGGAAGGAGGGGAATGAACCGATGGGGAAGAGAATTTGGTTAGAAGCAGGTTATTGCCGAGGTCCTAGCTTCTGCTTTGGGTGGTGGATGTGTGGGGTCCTTGCTACATCACTGAAAATAGCTGGATAATTAAATACAGGGGAAATTAAGCCCAAAGGGCCTGGGGTTCCCCAGGTGAGACAGAGCCTGGCTCACACGCCCTTAGTGCTTTGGTTGTCTGTCTCGCTTGTTTAAGAGGAAGCACTGACCCCTTGAAAAGTGCTTTGCAGTTGAAAGTCATAGAACATGTGTTGCTCCAAAGTTAACAAGCCAAATGTTCTAGATAGGATTCGTACGTCGATAAGTATCATATACTTTGTAGAGTATATAGTGCATAAATATTTCTAGCTATTTCTGTTCTTTCATAGAAATTTTACATTTTTTTCCCTTTCTTAGGACAAAGTTAAACTATAATCCTCCAAAAGATGATGGATCAACCTATAAGATTGAACTTGAAGGGATATCGGTAATGGTTATGAGAGAGATCCTGGATTACATCTTCAGCGGGCAGGTACGCTGAGACCCAGAGGAAGGGCTGAGTAGACCCTCAGGCTCAGGGTGAGGCTGAGCAGCCCCGGCCCCTCCATCTCGCTTCACCGCGCGCTTGACTTGCGTCTCCTGCCGCTCGCAGCACCGAGTACCTTCTTCCGGGGTCTGCCCTTGAAAGAAAAGCAGGCTAATTTACCCAGACCCCAGGCTTTGTCTCTCCCGTTCTGAGCGCCCCCTTCCAGTCTGAGACGTGTACACAAGGGACTCCCCCTCACTGCTGGCTGCTGGTGTTTAAACCTCTGTTCCAGTCTTGCCCTGGACCCACACTCTCAGGGAACTCATTCTGTCTCCATGGCATGGACCCGAGAGCCTCTGTGGGTGGTGGGGATTATTCTCTAGAGGTAAAGACTTCAAGACTCAGGTGACGAGCGCCTACGAGGTGTTCTCAATGACTTGGTCCTGTCGCCCCTCATTCTTTCCTGCTCATTTCCCTTTACTCTCTGTACCCACTTATATTTCTGGGAATTTAATGATACCCAAGGAAGGAAGTGATCAGTGGCTAGGGAGCCTTTCCTTTTCTTTGCCCTCCTCTGCCCCTCCCCGTACCCCGCTATTCATGCGGTTTAAAGGGTAGCGTGAAGACTCAACCATCTGGGTTTGAGTTAGGAGGATGCTGGTGTCCTTTATGCCTGGTTATGCGAGAGTGCGTTTCCGCTCTGCTCCTCTTGAGAGTGCGTGGCCTGCTCTCTCCTTCCTTCCTTCTCCTCATTCTTCGATTTTCCTTCTGTAAAGGCTCTGTCTCCTGCATAAGTATTCTGAGTGCACTCCTTACTTTTCTGTCAACGTTCATTCTGTCCAGAATCACGTTCGGTGACCATCATCCTCTTTGAAGCTTTCTATTTCATTTCACAATGTTACCACTTTCTCGTTTCTCTAAACACTAGGTGGTGAGTGTGTGGAAGTAAGGTTATGTGTATGATTATTTAAAATAAATGCACTTAAATCAGTGTGAGGACAGCCCTTAAAATGCTCTGTAGCATCACAAAACCAGACATAGGACCCAACTCTTACCTAACTTGTAAAATCAGTTCAGCAACAGTTATGACAGGTTAGAAGCCAGGTAGAACACATTCATGTTCAAGCTTGCATTTGAAACTGGAGCTCTTGCTTGCCTGTGGTACCAAACACGTGCATCTCAAACCGTGGTAAAACGTTTCTTGCTGCACTTCGCTATGAAATCCCTCCTTCACGTTTCCTTGTGGGTGGACCGTTTGTGATCATGGCAGTATTTTAGGGTCCTATGTCTTCATGTTGCCTCACCATGGCATGGAAAAACTGTGAAGGGGGTGGAGGAAGAAGCATCAATCAGAAAACTGAAGAAAATTAAGGGAAAGTAAATGTCCGCAATGGAATTTGGGGGGATTTATTCCAGAAGGCAGCTTTGAGACCAGATGGTATCTTGGCACTGAGTGCGGTGCTTGGTGTCCCGAAGGCAGCCCCTCAGGCAGTGCGGCTCTCCCTCTCTTCAGGGAGGCCACATAGTGTCTTTCAAATACTGTGAGACCCTCATTCATTTGGAGGAAAGATTTTCATTAGTTGGAGTGCTTGCATTTATAGAAATCCCTTTCCGTCTACCGTAGAATTGCAGAAGTTGCGACTTCCTGATACGCATTTCAGTCATTTAAGGTTTTCCTCCAAGTTGAGCATGATCACCGTGGACAGTTCACTCAGAAGGGCTGTTGGTGGTTCATGTGGGTAAAGTGAGGGAAGAACTGGGAGAAGCTGACCAGCCACGCACGGTCTGTGTTGTCCCCAGGTACCTTAGGGCCCTCTGTCTGCTCTTGAGAGCAAAGTTGAACCGAGTGAAATCTGCCAATCCTCAGTCGCCTTTGACCTCCCAAAGTGGAGCTCCTGTGTGGTTTGGCCTGCTAGATTAGTGGTGTGGGTCCTAGATATACACTCTCAGATACAAACTGCCCCCTACGGTCCTTCCAGATCCGGCTGAACGAGGACACCATCCAGGACGTGGTGCAGGCGGCGGACCTGCTGCTGCTGACGGACCTCAAGGCGCTGTGCTGCGAGTTCCTGGAGGGCTGCATCGCCGCCGAGAACTGCATCGGCATCCGGGACTTCGCGCTCCACTACTGCCTGCACCACGTGCACTACCTGGCCACCGAGTACCTGGAGACCCACTTCCGAGATGTCAGCAGCACCGAGGAGTTCCTCGAGCTGAGTCCTCAGAAGCTGAAGGAGGTGATTTCTCTCGAGAAGCTGAACGTCGGCAACGAAAGATACGTGTTTGAAGCAGTCATCCGATGGATAGCGCACGATACAGAAATAAGAAAGGTGCCTTACAGCATGCTCTGAGTTCAACATTCCACTTACTTACTCGTATTTGTGTGTTCTTCTCCCCAGTTTTATGTGTTTTATCTTTCTCCTCCAACTTGAAAAACGTACAGAGTTGTGATCTAAACCATGACCTGTTAAACATCTTCCCATAGGCTCTCTAAAGCGGTTGGTTTTTTTCAGATCTGTCCACCAGAGTGAGTGTAACTCGTCATATAGCAATGAAAATATTAACACTTAAAAGTGACTTGACATCCTTCGAATGTTGCTTTTAATGGGAAATGTGTTAGAGCATATCAGGTTTGAGATCGTTGACACATTCAGGGAGGGCGCTTTAGCCTTTACATCACAGGGCTTTGAATCTCGTGTGTATGTTCTAGAGGCTAGCTCCAAAATAAACATATTACATTTCGGAGAGGCTTTCAAAATGCCTAATTGCATTGTAATTGTTCTTAGTGATCCTCGATTTACATGTCAATGATCAGCCTGAACTTTAAAATTCTGTAGCTGTGCCCACTTGCAGGCTTAGTCTCAGCTCAGCTGGTACAGTTAGTGTTCTGCTTTCCACACTGGTGGGTGGGGTAGCTTAGAAGAGGAAAGGAGAGTTTCCAACTTGACAACACCACTGAAACAGCTTCTCTGTGACCCCCTTCTTGCCTTAAAGTGATGAGGGTGTCAAAGGTGGAGTGGCTGCTGGGAAAGAAAAGGCAATTCCTCATCCTTTGGTTAATCCCAGCTTAATGCTGTTAAGGACTGCTGGCCTTTACTACTCAGGGTATAGATGAGTGGACCTTAAAATGATGATTCCAAAGCCCAGAAAAACTAGTTGCCTTACATATGTAGAGTCCTGTAGTCATTTGGTTCAAATTTAATGATTGAGCATGAAAGGCATGTAATTCTTATTATACATGTTAGGTCATTTTTAGTAGTAATTCCTGAAGAAATGATTACATAGTTGTCATGATTTTTGTTTTTGGAACTTGGGCTTTTTCAGATTTTTCTCATAATTTTAATGTTGGTACATTTTCATTATCTAGTTGACATATTGCGTCAAGCTCTTTCTATAACTAATGTTTGTATAAATGGGGTATAACTCATAGCACATACAAATTAGTGGGGTAAAGCAAATCATAGCAGAGTTCTTGTAGGTTTTCCTGTTGCAGTGGGAATCCTGTAGGGTGTAATGGAAGCTTCTTAAAACTTTGCAGTGATCCAGCAAATATGAATCTGAAGTGATGCTATTTTAAGTTAAACTTTTATCAAAGCCAGAGGAGGTAGAAAGGAAAGGGGCCACCTCACACATTCAAGCAGCCCTGCCCCTTACTCCTCGCCTGTTGATCGTCTGACTCGTCAGCAGTTGTAGTTTTCTATGAGCTGGAAAATGTGCCTTCTAAATGCGCACTCTCCCTTTCTCCTCCCCGTGCTTTCTGCCCTGCTCTGCAGGTCCACATGAAGGATGTCATGTCGCGCTGTGGGTTTCAGGGTTGGACTCGAGCTACCTACGGGAGCAGATGCTCAACGAGCCCTTGGTCCGCGAGATCGTCAAGGAGTGCAGCAACATCCCCCTCAGCCAGCCGCAGCAGGGGGAGGCCATGCTGGCCAGCTTCAAGCCCCGCGGCTACTCAGAGTGCATCGTGACCGTGGGTGGAGAGGAGAGAGTGTAAGCATGGCCGTGAGCCGTGGTCTAAGTAAGGGAAGAGAAATTTCCGTGTGCACAAGAACTCAGGACAGTTCTCAGTGTCTAAGCCCTAAATAGCGATCAATTTTTTTTTTTTGTAATGTTTGAAACATTCTTGAGAGCAGTAAACTTGTGGTTATTCTAAGCAGAATATAAACATATTAAGTGCTAACTGGTGGTCTGCCTCCTCTTAGTTCGCGGAAGCCAACAGCAGCGATGCGATGCATGTGCCCCCTTTACGACCCCAATCGGCAACTGTGGATCGAACTGGCCCCTCTAAGCATGCCGAGAATCAACCACGGGGTCCTCTCAGCAGGTACTGGGCCCTCGTCTGCTTCACTTAAAAACAAGATCGAGGGGGACGTAGTTCAGTGCTGTGCAGGATGACTCAGAACCTCTTAAAGATACTGCCCCTCTACGGGGACATGTTCAGCGTGGCTCTAGCTTTCAAGACTGGCAAGAAGAGTGTCTTCTGACCAGTCCTTACTGTTCCCAAGTCTTAACTATGTATCTGTTTTTAAGATGTCAGTAGCGGAGCATTTTTATTGGATGACTTAACTGCTGGAAGAGCAGAGCCGAGTGACTCTTACCGCCCACTGGCCAGATGATCACATCTGAGACGCAGATTTCCTGGAGCCATGCTTGGGCCCCATCTTGGGAGCCCGGCAAGTCTAAAGTTGCAGCGTGTAACACACATCCAGAGTAAGAGTGTCATGGAAGAGCAGGCATTTCCTAGGAGACTTGAGAAAATATTACCTAAATTAGTCCTGGCTTAAAGTTGCTTTACTATAGAAAGAATGTTTTGGTTAACTTTGCAAGTTTGGAGCCTTATTGGATGTTCTCACTACCTTGCTGGCGTCATCCTGCCGGTGCCATTTCACTTCGTGCCAGCTATTGTCATCAGTCTTCCTGGAACTCTTCTTTCATAGTCTCTGTTTGCCCACTAACATTATGTTAACATTTTTAAGCTCTTCCACACTGGACTGTATTGTAGATACGGCTAAAGCTGTGGAATGGAAGTGAAACTGTAGGTTCCATGACTATTGACGTTTTCGTCAACAGTAGTCAGTGAATGGAGTGGTGTAGGCAACAGAACACAGGTCTGATTTCTCTGTTCTTTTTCTCAGACTTACTTTCCTTAAATTTTCTGTCCATAATGTGTATAGTTGTGCATAATTTTCACACATGCACACCTACCACAAAGGGTCCTGTATCACTAACTTTCAGGTTTCCTAGAGGGGTGGTTGTTTCAGAAACTTGAAACAGTGAGGAGAGGAATTGTTTCAATCATGTTGACCAAAGTTGTGAAATGACTGAGTAGTTCCTATATGTCCAGCCTATTCCATGTTTCTTCTTTTCCTGCCTTTTTTCAAAAAACACTTGATGGACTGTTTTTGTCATTCAGTTTTTTCCCTCTGGATCAGATTAGAAGTTATATTCTATGTCTCTCTCCCTTTGAAAGTTACATTAGCATCCTCAGCCTGTATTGTTAACAAAGTCTAGAGTTAACCAGTACATTTATACTCTATTTTTCATGTTTCACAGTTTTACAGTATTAAAATATGTGGTTATTTACAAGTAAATATTTACATGTATGTGTGTTTTGTTAATCTATGTTATATACACACCTATAGGTAGTATTCATTTAGATTTATCCACATATTTACCAACTTCTTTGTTTTTTCCCTCTTACTCCTCAAACTTTCCATCTGGGATCATTTTCCTTTTCTCTGAAGTTCATCCCTCTGAATTTAATGGGGGTCTAATGATGGCAAACTCTAAGATTTGTCTAAAGATGTCATTATTTTGCCTTCATCCTTAAAGGATATGTTTGCTGGGTATAGAATTTTAGGTTAGCCTCTATTGTTGTTCAGCACACTGAAGATATTTTTCTTCTGACCTCTGTTATTCCTAGTTGTTAAGTCAGTTGTCAGATATAAAACTCTGTCTTTTCTCTGGGCTGTATTTAAGTTTTTTTGTTGTTTTTTTGTCTTTTTTTCCTATCATTTCAGTATTAGGTGAACACTTTATTTGAAATTTTACCATATTGGGGTATTGTTGGCCATCTTGACTCTGAAGGTTGGCCTATCATCAAATCTGGAAAACTTTCATTTATTATGTCTTCAAATGTTGTCCTTGCTCATTCTCCTCTGTCCCTCTGCTTTTGGAAGTCAGATTAAACATGGCTAGACCTTTTTACTCCATCCCCTGCCTTCTGCCTTCTTTTTATTTTGTTTTCTTTGTGATGAATCTGCCATTGAATCTATCCATTCAATGTTTTATTCAATCTATTTCATCTTTTTTTCCCTCTAGAATTTTCTTTTTTTCAAACCTGCTATGTCCATTCCTTCGTATAGAGTTATCTTTAAATAACATAGTGAGCATTTTTGTTTTATCATCTCTCTTATTACTCTGATGTTTGAAATTTGCTGTCTTTTTCTAGATTATTTCCTATTGTCTGTTTCTACTGCTTCATCTTCATAGAATCTAGTTCCTTTGTATACCTGAGTATCTTTGGCTGGGTGCTGATCATTTTATTAAAAATTGTTTGTAAGAAAACTTTAATAATTTAAAATCTTAGAATGTTAGATTCTAAAACTTAGGTAAAGGTACTGTCTTCCATAGAAGTTTTGCATTTGTTTCTGCCAGTTGCCTAAAAACACTAATTTGTAATTACTGTAAATCAAATTCAAATTTTGAGATTTCCTAGATAAGCAAAGATATTTAAATTTGGCTTCTCATTCTGGTTGGCCTTCATCCTGAGGGTTAGAACTTCGAAGAGGCCTTCCTGCCAGAAACCACACTCTCTGTGGGCCTGGGATTTAGATTTCTGTCTTCTTCATGCCCTCAAGCCATTAAGAGAAAGCTTGCGTTTTCCCCACATTGCTAACCCCCTCAGACCAAAGTGGTTTCCGTGCATGGTAAGCTCTCCAGCCTACATTTCCCTTTAGTTTTACCAGTGTCTCTGTGGCTGTTTCTTCTTTAAGAAAACTATTTTATTTTAAAATACGGGCTGGGGAACAGAACAGAGAAACTGAGATAACGTAAGAGTCATTTCATGACTGGATGGGTGGGATCAGTTTGCCTTTTAAGCCACAGAGAAGTGGGAATCTGCTCAGAGATTCTGAGTGAACTGAAATGGCCGGAGTGACTGACCGATTAACTGTGCCATCAAGGATTGAGTGAAGTGTGACAAAGATCTCGAGGCCCTTGTCATCAAAGAAGGTGCCTCCGCGTACCACCTCTGCCCTCAGGGCATTTGCGTTTGCCTGGGGATGGGTATTGAAAACTCACGCGTCAACTTTCCTGTGTGTCTCTTTTGATTTTTTCAGAAGGGTTTTTGTTTGTATTTGGGGGCCAAGATGAAAACAAGCAGACCCTGAGCTCAGGAGAAAAGTATGACCCAGATGCGAACATGTGGACCGCGTTGCCGCCGATGAACGAGGTATGCGGAGCATTGCTTCCTTTTGTTTGATGTCTCTTTTCACCCCTGTTAGCACTTCGGTTTGCTTCTGCCTTTGACAGAGACAGCGGCCCCGCCTGGCGTGCCTGTGCCCTCCACCCCACCTCCTAGGAACACACTTGCTTCAGTCCTTTGTCAGGTACCCGTGTGGCACGCTGCCCGCCTCCTTCTCAGCAAGGCCTCCCCACTGGCCCTCAGCTCCCCTTTCGCCTCCCTTGCTTTCTTTCTCTTCATACCACATCGCCCCTCCTCACACACTAGCCCTTTTTAAATGGTTCGCACAGACTCCTGGATGGCAGGGGCTTCTGTGTGGTCAGTGCTGTGAGTGGGTGAGTGTCACGCTGTGGGCAGCCTTTGTGTAGGCCGTACGCACCACCCCACCACCACCACGGGCAGGCCTGTTGCTGGGCTCTTACACAATTTCACACGTCAGCTGGGAGCCACTACTACCCATGCTGAACAAAAATCATTTTATGGAATCAGGTGGTAATCGTTCTTTTTCTTGTCATGAGCTGACTTGAGTGAAAGGGAAGGATTTTACCCGGGAGTCCACCTCTCGTGAAATTCCCTTGTTCCGGGAAATTCCTGGACCTGGGTTCTCTGTCTCTTGTGATAGAAGAGTGAGCTTCTGGGGAAAGCAGAACTGTTTGAGAGACACAGTTCTGAGTCTTGTATTTCTTTGCAGGAATGTAATGAAAACCTGTCATTTGTATTAAATGTATGTTTATCAGCTTTCAATATGATAGTCGGCCTTTTGTCTACAAAGCTCTTTAATGTTTTTCAGGCAAGACATAATTTTGGAATTGTGGAGATAGATGGCATGCTGTACGTTTTAGGAGGAGAAGATGGTGAAAAAGAGCTAATTTCCATGGAATGTTACGATATTTATTCTAAAACCTGGACAAAGCAACCTGATTTGACGATGGTTAGAAAGGTGAGAACTGTACCTCGTGACGACTGATTCACACCCTGGATTTTAAAGTTAGTTTCTTCATTTCTCACAGATGCCTTTTAATGCAACTGATAGTGTTAAAGCGTTAACATTAAAGAAGTCTGTCTTTGCTGGTAGCTTCTTGCCTTCACTATTGCCGTTCACGTACCAGGCTGGGGGGCTGTGAGAGAGTTCACAGGGGGCGGTGGGCTCTGGGCAGCGCTGTTGTGGCCACACCTGATAAATGCTCCGTGATGGCACTCGCCTCGGCAGGAACCACATCTCCCAAACCTGTTTTCTTAATCATCCTGCACGCTTGGGAGGAAACATTAATCCCTTGATCCAGAGATAAAGAACTGCGTTGGCTTCTGAGAAGAATGAAGACTAAGGGCTCCCACTAGCTGTCCAGGGCTTGGTCTGTATTTCTGTTCCCTGCCGGAGATGGGCGCTTCATCATCAGGCCAGAGCCTGTCTAGCGCCCTGGGTATTTCACACCTTGTACTGGACTCACTGGTGATATGATCACTCACTGTCTGTGCCCTTCCAGCTGACTTAATTTTGGGCAAGAGTTGAGTGACATCTTTCTCTGTGGACTCTGCATCTTGGACTCTTCAAATAGTGATGAAAGAAGAGAGTTTGGAAAGCTCCTTTAAAAGCGAGGCTTGTGTGCTCATCTCACTTAGAGGAGTAGTGTTAGGTGGAGCTAATCCTTCCCTGGGGACAGTATGTGTGTTACCCATGCTCTTCCCATTTTTGAAAGCCTCCGTCAGACCCTTTTCCAAACATCTCCCAGGGTTCCAGCCAAGCTGGTGTTGACTCAGCCAACTTTTAATGATAAACGTTGCCTCCCCCACTGTTGCTTCCTCCTTCCAGATTGGCTGCTATGCAGCTATGAAAAAGAAAATCTATGCCATGGGTGGAGGATCCTATGGGAAACTCTTCGAGTCTGTGGAATGCTATGACCCTCGGACCCAGCAGTGGACCGCCATCTGTCCCCTGAAAGAGAGGAGGTGAGAGAACAGGGATGTGGGCTGCACAGATACCCCTTCACCCGGCTTTTGCTTCTCTCTTCTTTTAAACGGATCTTTTATCTGACTTGCCGTTTGGTTCATATAACGCTAAATGAATAATCCACACCCTGAAAAAGGACGACTCATGTATTTGTGAAACACTGAATGTTACAGAGCTAAAACAAGCAAAAGAGGAAATAGGGAATCAAGTCCTGAGATATACTGATGAATCCAGTGCTTATTATGTATACGTTGCGTGGCCTTTCAGGTTTGGAGCGGTGGCCTGTGGAGTCGCCATGGAACTGTATGTATTTGGGGGAGTCAGAAGTCGCGAGGACATCCAGGGGGGTGAGATGGTGACTTGCAAGTCAGAGTTCTACCACGACGAGTTTAAAAGGTATTTACGAATGGCTTCATGTGGCTTCTGCAGCTTTCTCTCTCAAAGGCGTGTCTTCGCTTCATTTAGTTTTGCTTTCAAATTATTCCACTGAACTTAGCTATTTATGTCTAAGCATATCGGATATTTATTTAGTGACTTCAGAAGTCTTGGTAACTCATAGGAAAGCCAGAGAAAAATGTTTCTCAAATGCAGAGCAGACCTTGATGCTTTTGATAGCTTTTATGAGAAAGTTCAAACTCCTTAACTTAGCAGATATGACCTTTTGTGATATGACCTGTGTGTACTCTTTCTGCCCCTGTTCAACCCAGGTGCTTCACTTGAGTCCCACTGGGTGATATTTTCCCTCCAAAACATGATATCATTGTCTCAGCTCTGTGTTTTCATACTTTTCCTTTTGCCTAAAACTTCCCTTCTCACATTTATCCAGTTAATTTGGCTTCTTCAAAACTCAGCTTAATGCTCGCCACCGAGAGGGCCTTCTCCTGTCTCCCAGTCTGAGTCAGGCTCCTCAGCCTGTGAACCCGTGCCTGTCTTTCTTGGATTGTGACTGTGAACTGAAGCTCCTTCAGGGCAAGTTCCAGCTCAGCTTTGGGTCCTAGCTTCTGACCTCACCCCTGGCCTGTATCAGACACTCAATAAACGTGGTATCAGAGATTCTTGGAGAAGGAAATGACAACCCACTCCAGTGTTCTTGCCTGGAGAATCCCAGGGACAGCAGAGCCTGGTGGGCTGCCATCTATGGGGTCGCACAGGGTCGAACACGACTGAAGCGACTTAGCAGCAGCAGCAGCAGAAATTCTTAAATCATCTGACGGGCTGCCATTCATGTGAGGTGGAGTCGCCAGCATCAGTCCAATCCCCCTCACTTTGCCCCTCTCACCCGTTTTATTATAACCACCAAACAGCATTTTTCTTGCAGTAATATGTTCAAATCCTACAGGGAAATTGCTGTGCTAGTTAATCTTGTGATAGCATTTTGATCGTGTTGCCAGAAGGGGGTGCCAGAATATAATGTTTAATTTCATATTATTTTAGGGTAAACAATGCACAGTTACCAAGATTTTAGAAATATGTATGTTATCTATTAATGTATTTTAATTTTGTGATGTTTGCATAGCCTATTTGTTTTTTTCCCTTCAGTACAAGGGGCAGACAATCTTATGAAAATTTACTAGACAAAGTGTGAGAGCAATTTGAGAATGCTTGCTACCTTGGTCAGGACAGGGGCAGAATTTCAAAGACTTTTCTACATCTCTCTTCCATAATGTGTTACTGTGAGGGCTGACTGTTCACGGTACAAAGTAGTATATGAATTTCCTTTCCAAATGAATCTCAAAACAGTTGCCCATGTTCGTTAACAAACAGGGGCCAGTACATTTGGCTTCTGATAAAATATTGAAATAAGCCTTTCTCATAAAGACTGCATTACTGTTTGGACAGTGTGAGCTAGAGAGCTGTATCTCACTTGCTGGAATAATCAAGGTTTTACCAGTTCCCGTTCCTGTTTTGATTGTATAGGACTTGAAGCCGGCTGTGAAGTTTTCAGTCTCCCTTGATATGCTATCATCATTAGAACCTTTAGATTTCTCTCAGGTTGTCTCCTGTTTATGGAGTATTAAGTAATAAAGGTATTGGGCTTCCCAGATGGCTCAGATAGTAGACGTCTGCCTGCAGTGCGGGGCACATGGGTTCGATCCCTGAGTCGGGAAGATCCCCTGGAGAAGGAAATGGCAACCCACTCCAGTACTCTCGCCTGGAAAATTCCCTGGATGGAGGACCCTGGGTAGGCTCCAGTCCATGGGGTCACAGAAAGTTGGACACAACTAAGCGACTTCACTTTCACTTTTCACTTTCAATAAGAGTATTACTTGCTTTCGTTCGTAATTGTTACACATGACTATTACTTCTTCATTGCTGTTTAAAGTACTTCCCAATAAAAGTCACTTACCTGTAGTTTGCTTACATTCACGTTCTCCAGTGTTTGTTCACAGATAGAATGAAGAAATATGTTGTCAATATATATATATATCTTATTTAGATAGAGCTAAACATAAACATACAATACTAAGTGCCATATATTACCTCATTTAACACGTTCAGTCTTCAAAACAGCCCCCTGAGACACAGGCACTCTTTCATTCCTGTCTTGCGTACGAGGAAATCAAAACACAGAGAGGTTGAGTCATGTGCCCCAAAACACACAGACAGCATGTGGCAGAGCTGGCATTTGAACTCAGCCGTCCTGGCCTCAGAGACCACCAGTTCAGATACCACACAATAATGCCTTCAAAACTTAGTCTTTCCCATGAAAACCTATAGGAGGGGGAAAACATCTGTGAGTAGTTTCTCTCTTTAAAGCTCAGATGTTTCCAAGTGTGTGGTATTTGCATACTTTGGAAGCTGCTGCCAAATGAACAACCTGCCTTAGATTGAAGACTATTTATTGTTTTTTAAGTAATCTCTTGTCTTTCCTGTCTTTGTTCCCTATTTTTAGGTTAAAAGTTTCCTGGAAAAATGCCACATCTTACTATTTTCTGTGTTTCTGACTAAAAGCAAAACTGTTTGAAGGAAAGCAAAATTGTTTTAAAAATTGCCCTTATTTATACCAAGTCACGGTAGCAACTTCGTACATGCAGAGACAAGTGTATCTATGTCTGCTCTCTGCGTTCCTGGTTCTAGTACTGTGCTAGACTAGTGCTGTCGTCCTCCCGGTGGCCTATATTTTAAAAGTCATCTTTGATTCTCTGTTATGCTTCACATCTCATTAGTTGCCAAATCTTATATTTTTTTAAACTCTGTAATGTTTTTCATACATACCCACCTTTATTTCTCTGCCACAACTCCAGCGAGTTCCCTGTCATACGTGCGGTATCCTTGGCCTTCTAACCAGTCTGATACATTTCACCTACTTGTGCTTTTGAAAAATTAATCTGCCTTTGGTCATTTCATTCAGATGGAGATTATTCCTAGTTACCCCTTGCTCACCAAGTAAAGACAGTGTTTAGCCTCCTCCTTGAGGCCCTCTGTGATCTGAGGTTGAGAAAGATGTCCGGCCTTTTCTACGTTTTCCTGTGTTCTGGAGTGCAGCTCACTTCTTACAGCCATCCTATGTCTTACTGCCTCTGTGCATTTGCCCAGCGCACGTGCCCTCCCCTTCTCGTTTTTAATAGATAAATCAGTTAACTATTCTCTGAAGTCAAGACCTGTCAGCTTCATCTTTTGATGAGCGTATACTTGGATAGACATCTCTGACCGCTGGCCACATCCCCATATGGTTCTCTGACCTGCGGGTCAGGGCCCATTACGGGAGCAAGGGTTAAGTGGAAGTCACTGGAGCGTTCCTCCCCTGCCAAGGTCAAGAACCAGGTGGCAGACCTCGGTGCCACCATCAAAGCCTCGCAAGTACAAGGGTGGGGCCCCATCCCATCCCCACGTAATTCACTTAGAGTAAGTAGAAGAGTCAGCTGCAGTTTCGAAAATAGCTGTCAGCTTTCCATAAACTTTAACAGGTGGTTAGGTGGTCACCGACCTAATGATTAACTAGTAGGAGGAGTTAACTGCCAACCTGTGAGAGGAGACTCTGAAGAAAGCAGAAATAGCCAAGAAAGAAGCGCAGCTGCAACGTTCAGGACCGAGGGAAGGTGTCCCAGGAAGGAACAGACTTGGAAGTTTGCTCCCCACCCTGCAGGGCTGCGATTCACCTCTGTAGACGAGCGGGTGCAGTGGCCCAGGGCACAGCAGAGCCCTGGGGCGCCGGGGCCAGAGCTGGTGCGCAGGAAGCTGCTTGCTGGCTAGCAGAGCACCTCCCCGCAAGTGAGCACCTCCCCGCAAGTGAGCAC
>SJYC01121140.1:0-21674 GCA_006408675.1 Madoqua kirkii
CTAACTTTATTCAGGGGGCCTGAGGATGCGGTAGGCAATAATGTTCTGAGGCCTGGAGTTCTAACTGAGAAAATCTTTGCAATCTTGCTTCCTAGGAAATGTCCTCTGGGACACATGGGCTCAGCTTACTTGTCATGCATCTGGAATGGTTGAAAATTCAGAAATATAAGGATGGGCAGCATCTTCCATATCCCTTCTATTCATGAACTCTTCCATAAACTGACTTGAGTTACATTAAGGCAAAATCCACACTGCATTTAATGTATCAGAAACCTCTTTGTCACACCCAGGAATCTACATGCTGCTGCAGCTGCTATTTCTGCCTGTGGGAGGGAAGTGGGCATTGACAGTCAGAAGGACAATACCATCCCTCATAGCAGACACTTAGTAACGGTGAACCTTCCCAAATTGGAACTCCATCAGAGTGATAGACGGGCACTTCTTACTGCCCTACTTCGGGAACACTTTGACCTACTTAGAAGTGAACCTTTTTGGAAGTAGATAAAACCTAGAGTGTTTTGTTTTTAGCAACTCCAGCTGCAGTCATCTCTCACTTTGATAAACAGCTTGTCACCTCCTGAGCTCAGACCTCCAAGAGCTCATCCTGGCTGTCTGCAGCTTTATCTCACTGTCCCCCAGGAAAGCATGAGCTCTGGCTGCTGTGGTGAGACCCCTCGGCCCTTTGTGAAACCCCTCGGCCCTTTGTGAAACCCCACGGCCTTCTCAGCATCACCTGGCTACCCTTACCTGGGGCTTGGTTCAAACCAGAGGATGATCAGTGATCTTCCTTCCTGAAAAGCAGTGTTGGCAGGGCAAACCAGGCTTAACTCTTTGAGCCAGAAGGAGGCAGACAGGTGTCAGCTAGGTAGGCAGAGAGGGACATAGGGACACATTTACATGGCATAGTTGAAAACAGAAAGAACAAGCTCAATGGCGGTTTAGTCCTTGGAGTCTAGAAGCTGTCGCTAGGTGAATGGAGACACCCATGGGGCCAACAGTGGTGTTGTGGTTAGATCACACTAAACAGATATAACTAGAAGAGATTACTATGCATACTGCAAGCAATAATGCTTTTTCTGTAGACATTACTAGTAAAATAACAGATGTAACCTGAGGCTGCTGCTAAATCACTTCAATCGTGTCCAACTCTGTGCAACCCCATGGACAGCAACCCTCCAGGCTCACCTGTCCCTAGGATTCTCCAGGCAAGAACACTGGAGTGGGTTGCCATTTCCTTCTCCAATGCATGAAAGTGAAAAGTGAAAGTGAAGTGGTTCAGTCATGTCCGACTCTTAGTGACTCCATGGACTGCAGCCTACCAGGCTCCTCCATCCCTGGGATTCTTCAGGCAAGAACACTGGAGTGGGTTGCCATTTCCTTCTCCAATGCATCAAAGTGAAAAGTGAAAGTGAAGTCATTCAGTCATGTCCGACTCTTAGTGACTCCATGGACTGCAGCCTACCAGGCTCCCCCATCCTTGGGATTTTCCAGGCAAGAATACTGGAGTGGGGTGCCATTGCCTTCTCTATCTACATAGACATTATACAATTTTGAAAGACATGTTTGGAGTTTAAATTAAATACAGAAACAATGTACACATTGTACCTCCTTTCTTTTAATCTTAAGGTTTCTGGTCACTGATTATTATTCTTCACATAAAGATGAAACCTGTACTTTATGTCCAGTCTTGGTTTTCCATCAATTTCCTTTTTGCACTACAAAAACATTGAACCAACTGATTTCCTGGAACTCACCTTGTTCTTCTTTGTCTTTGCTCAGGGAACACATCATATTCAATTTATGTTTCTCATACAAGATTCCCATATAAATTCCCATATATAGGTTACCTTAGTGAGTCACAGATAGTAGATATTAAAAAAAAACAACTCTTTGTTGAATAAATGATCAGTACTTGGCAAGAACCTCGGCGTTTTAAGCTGCAGTCGCAAATGGAGGCCAGGACAGGATCTTTTGGGGAAATTAAGAACCATTCCGGTGTCAGCCATTAGGCAGTTTACAGACCAGAAACCTACGCAGGAAGATGGGGATTAAGGAGCATGTGGTTAGTAGCTGGAGAGCGTAGCAGGTGGTGGGAGAATGAGTCAAAGGACCAGCTGTCAGAGTTTGAGCAAGTGAAAATATTTGAATTGGGGTGCTTCCTAAACTCTATATCTGCTATGCAGGAAGCAATCCCAGAGTCCCAAGGTCCAAGGTCCTTAGCCCTGACTTCATATTGAAATCACCTGCAGAGCTTTAAAAAAAACTCTAGATAGGAATCTGGGATCAGAACCTGACAGTGTGAACTGGAGCTGAGATTTACTGCTAGAGGAAAAGGCAGGTAAGTGACTGGTTGGCGTGGGACTGAGGAAGGCAGGCCTGCCCATAGTCACCGGAAACCATGCCACAGTCCTCTCTGGGCATGTTGTGTAGAAGGCATGTACTGTACTTTTCTCTGTAAGAAAGTCTCACCGGAATCTCTCGACCGGAGTAGGGGCATAATACAGTTGCTATTCCTTCCATCTCTAGGCTGAGCTCTCATTAAGAAACCTGGATAAATGCTGTGGTTTTAAAAAACTCTGTTCCTATAGATCTGAGGAGAATAAGTCTAAAGGATAAAATTGGACACACCTATCAGTGAAAAGGGCAGATGCCTGAAATCATGGTCTAAGCCTGTGGCTAACTGCGGGCGAGAGGCACCATGCCCAGCGTTGTGGGGTACTAGGCCCAGTATGTCTGCAGGCTGAGACCAGCAGGAATTCTCTGGGGTTCACTGTTGTGGGAAATGGAGGTGAGGTAAAATGGACACACAGACAGATGATAGCCTAATCCATGCAAGGCAGACTTGGAAGCATCACTGAAGACAAATTCTGCCAAAAATAGGAATTAAACTCAACCATCTGTTTGGAAATTAGGAACACCCCAGAGATACTGCTGGAGAAGGAAATGGCAACCCACTCCAGTGTTCTTGCCTGGAGAATCCCAGGACAGGGTACGTGGTATCAGAGATTCTTGGAGAAGGAAATGACAACCCACTCCAGTGTTCTTGCCTGGAGAATCCCAGGGACAGCAGAGCCTGGTGGGCTGCCATCTATGGGGTCGCACAGGGTCGAACACGACTGAAGCGACTTAGCAGCAGCAGCAGCAGAAATTCTTAAATCATCTGACGGGCTGCCATTCATGTGAGGTGGAGTCGCCAGCATCAGTCCAATCCCCCTCACTTTGCCCCTCTCACCCGTTTTATTATAACCACCAAACAGCATTTTTCTTGCAGTAATATGTTCAAATCCTACAGGGAAATTGCTGTGCTAGTTAATCTTGTGATAGCATTTTGATCGTGTTGCCAGAAGGGGGTGCCAGAATATAATGTTTAATTTCATATTATTTTAGGGTAAACAATGCACAGTTACCAAGATTTTAGAAATATGTATGTTATCTATTAATGTATTTTAATTTTGTGATGTTTGCATAGCCTATTTGTTTTTTTCCCTTCAGTACAAGGGGCAGACAATCTTATGAAAATTTACTAGACAAAGTGTGAGAGCAATTTGAGAATGCTTGCTACCTTGGTCAGGACAGGGGCAGAATTTCAAAGACTTTTCTACATCTCTCTTCCATAATGTGTTACTGTGAGGGCTGACTGTTCACGGTACAAAGTAGTATATGAATTTCCTTTCCAAATGAATCTCAAAACAGTTGCCCATGTTCGTTAACAAACAGGGGCCAGTACATTTGGCTTCTGATAAAATATTGAAATAAGCCTTTCTCATAAAGACTGCATTACTGTTTGGACAGTGTGAGCTAGAGAGCTGTATCTCACTTGCTGGAATAATCAAGGTTTTACCAGTTCCCGTTCCTGTTTTGATTGTATAGGACTTGAAGCCGGCTGTGAAGTTTTCAGTCTCCCTTGATATGCTATCATCATTAGAACCTTTAGATTTCTCTCAGGTTGTCTCCTGTTTATGGAGTATTAAGTAATAAAGGTATTGGGCTTCCCAGATGGCTCAGATAGTAGACGTCTGCCTGCAGTGCGGGGCACATGGGTTCGATCCCTGAGTCGGGAAGATCCCCTGGAGAAGGAAATGGCAACCCACTCCAGTACTCTCGCCTGGAAAATTCCCTGGATGGAGGACCCTGGGTAGGCTCCAGTCCATGGGGTCACAGAAAGTTGGACACAACTAAGCGACTTCACTTTCACTTTTCACTTTCAATAAGAGTATTACTTGCTTTCGTTCGTAATTGTTACACATGACTATTACTTCTTCATTGCTGTTTAAAGTACTTCCCAATAAAAGTCACTTACCTGTAGTTTGCTTACATTCACGTTCTCCAGTGTTTGTTCACAGATAGAATGAAGAAATATGTTGTCAATATATATATATATATCTTATTTAGATAGAGCTAAACATAAACATACAATACTAAGTGCCATATATTACCTCATTTAACACGTTCAGTCTTCAAAACAGCCCCCTGAGACACAGGCACTCTTTCATTCCTGTCTTGCGTACGAGGAAATCAAAACACAGAGAGGTTGAGTCATGTGCCCCAAAACACACAGACAGCATGTGGCAGAGCTGGCATTTGAACTCAGCCGTCCTGGCCTCAGAGACCACCAGTTCAGATACCACACAATAATGCCTTCAAAACTTAGTCTTTCCCATGAAAACCTATAGGAGGGGGAAAACATCTGTGAGTAGTTTCTCTCTTTAAAGCTCAGATGTTTCCAAGTGTGTGGTATTTGCATACTTTGGAAGCTGCTGCCAAATGAACAACCTGCCTTAGATTGAAGACTATTTATTGTTTTTTAAGTAATCTCTTGTCTTTCCTGTCTTTGTTCCCTATTTTTAGGTTAAAAGTTTCCTGGAAAAATGCCACATCTTACTATTTTCTGTGTTTCTGACTAAAAGCAAAACTGTTTGAAGGAAAGCAAAATTGTTTTAAAAATTGCCCTTATTTATACCAAGTCACGGTAGCAACTTCGTACATGCAGAGACAAGTGTATCTATGTCTGCTCTCTGCGTTCCTGGTTCTAGTACTGTGCTAGACTAGTGCTGTCGTCCTCCCGGTGGCCTATATTTTAAAAGTCATCTTTGATTCTCTGTTATGCTTCACATCTCATTAGTTGCCAAATCTTATATTTTTTTAAACTCTGTAATGTTTTTCATACATACCCACCTTTATTTCTCTCCACAACTCCAGCGAGTTCCCTGTCATACGTGCGGTATCCTTGGCCTTCTAACCAGTCTGATACATTTCACCTACTTGTGCTTTTGAAAAATTAATCTGCCTTTGGTCATTTCATTCAGATGGAGATTATTCCTAGTTACCCCTTGCTCACCAAGTAAAGACAGTGTTTAGCCTCCTCCTTGAGGCCCTCTGTGATCTGAGGTTGAGAAAGATGTCCGGCCTTTTCTACGTTTTCCTGTGTTCTGGAGTGCAGCTCACTTCTTACAGCCATCCTATGTCTTACTGCCTCTGTGCATTTGCCCAGCGCACGTGCCCTCCCCTTCTCGTTTTTAATAGATAAATCAGTTAACTATTCTCTGAAGTCAAGACCTGTCAGCTTCATCTTTTGATGAGCGTATACTTGGATAGACATCTCTGACCGCTGGCCACATCCCCATATGGTTCTCTGACCTGCGGGTCAGGGCCCATTACGGGAGCAAGGGTTAAGTGGAAGTCACTGGAGCGTTCCTCCCCTGCCAAGGTCAAGAACCAGGTGGCAGACCTCGGTGCCACCATCAAAGCCTCGCAAGTACAAGGGTGGGGCCCCATCCCATCCCCACGTAATTCACTTAGAGTAAGTAGAAGAGTCAGCTGCAGTTTCGAAAATAGCTGTCAGCTTTCCATAAACTTTAACAGGTGGTTAGGTGGTCACCGACCTAATGATTAACTAGTAGGAGGAGTTAACTGCCAACCTGTGAGAGGAGACTCTGAAGAAAGCAGAAATAGCCAAGAAAGAAGCGCAGCTGCAACGTTCAGGACCGAGGGAAGGTGTCCCAGGAAGGAACAGACTTGGAAGTTTGCTCCCCACCCTGCAGGGCTGCGATTCACCTCTGTAGACGAGCGGGTGCAGTGGCCCAGGGCACAGCAGAGCCCTGGGGCGCCGGGGCCAGAGCTGGTGCGCAGGAAGCTGCTTGCTGGCTAGCAGAGCACTTCCCCGCAAGTGAGCACCTCCCCGCAAGTGAGCACCTCTGGGCCCCCTGCACACTGGAGCTGCGGAGCATACAACTGATACCAGGGAAGAAGCCCTTTCCTCTCCTAGCCTTGCAGTCCCTCCAGCGCCCTCTGTTGACAAAGTTTAGCATTGTACTTCCTTCTCAAAGAGCCCGCTGCATATCCGTGTTCATTTTCTCCATTGTGTATTGTTTCATGGGTTTCTCTTGTCTTATTTCCTTCCTTTTACTTACTCTGAGTTCATTTTGTTTTTCCTTTTCTACCTTCCTCAGGTAGCATATTAGATTTTTTAAATTTCTCTGCCGCAGTCTCCTGTCTTTCCATCATGAGCCTCTTTGCCTCTTTTCCTCTTTCACTCACTGAGCATCGTTGTGCCAGCTGTGTCCACATCCCTGCCTGGTCGATAATCCCATCATCTGAGTCATCAGAGTTGGCATCTGTTAATTGTTTAGTGCCCGGAGAAGGAGCTCTCATTTATCTGGCTCTTTTGTCGAGTACATCTGGGTTACGTCTGGGCTTTGTGAGCAGGACACTCTTGCGGACCTGAGGTCTTTCTGGCAGACCTCTCCAGAGAGGTGCTCCCAGCGTTCTGGAGGCAGTGGGTGTGCTCAGACTCGCTGAGCCTCAAGTGCAAGCATTCGTGGGTCCAGTGCCCATAAGACATGAGGCCAGCAATCGTTGGCCTTTTGCAGGGATAGCTCTTAGTTTTTCCCTTTCCCTATTTATTAGAGGCAGCTCAGAGGCAGGGGCCAAGCTGTATTCCCAGTCCCACAAACTGCTTGAAACCAATCAGCTTTCAGATATTAGAGGAATCAGATCTTCACTTTATAGCAGCTTGGTCTCTGAGTTGTTCCGTGATCTTGGACAACGTTCTGCTTCTACATTTCTTGGGTTTCAAAATAGGGAATGTACCATTCTCTAACAGTCTGGGGAGAGTGCATTGGGAAAAAACAAAGCACTGCTCTTAGTGAAATAATTATACGTGCTCCAGTAGTAAGTGGGGCTTGGACATTGGTGGTGCCGAAGGGCCTACATACATGTCCTCTAGCTGAGGCCTGCTCTGACCTGGCTGTGCTTTTAGCTATGAAAGGGAATTGATCAAATTTACTTAAGTGAACATTATTATATAGCAGAGTCTAGTTTGTTTTGTTTTAAAGTTAAAAAAACAAAAACCTTTTATTTGGGAATAATTTTAGACCTGTAGAAAAGTAGCAAAAATAGTTCCCATAAGCTATTCACCCAGCTTCTCCTCTTAATATCTTACACGCTGTAGTATTCACTTTGGCACAGTATTTATTAAGTAAACTACAGACTTTATTCAATTTCACCAGTTCATCCACTAATATCTTTTACCCAAACTGCAGCTGACTTTTCTGGTTGTTCTAAGTGAATTAAGTGGGGATATGATGGGCACCACCCTTGTACTTGGGAGTCTTCGAAGGTTATTGGATGGTGTTTTCTTAGGATGTCTCTCTCTCCACCTGGGTTTGTCTGATGATATCTTGTGATGAGGCTGGGGTTGTGCATTTGAGGTGGGGATCCCTCATAAGTGCTTCTGGGCCCTTCTCTGCCTGGTGTCGGAGTGGGGGAGACATTTTGTCCCATTACTGGTGATGCTAATCTTGATGACTTGGTTAAGGTGCCATCTGTGGGGTTTCCCCCACTGTAAAGCCACTGCTTCTCCCTTTGTAATTCATGAATATCTTGGAAGAGATAATTTGAGAATATGCAAATATACTGTTTCTCCTTAAATTTTCCCCACTAATGGAGCACCCTCCTTGGACTGGCCTCACGGAAGTTAGAGCCGTGGTGTTTGCTCCTGGGGATCTTTCTGCTTCCCTCATTCCTTCTCCCTTTGTGAGCTGAAATTCTGTAAAGAACACCTGTCCCTTCTCTCTATTTTTTTTAATGGGTTCAGCCATTTATTTATGTCAGTATGGACTCGCGGATGTTTCTCTTGTTCTCTGAGTTGCCCGGCCAGGCCAGGACTGCCGTTGACTGTGTCACACAGCTCATCCTTTCTAAGTGCCTCCTCCATGGCAGCGCAAGGTGGTCCCGGCTCATCTTGTGTTTTCTGTCTCAGCTGTGGAATCAGCCACTTCTTCATGGCGCCCTGGCTCCTCTTCATGGTTGTTAAATTGATTTTCAACAGAAGAGCCAAGGCAATTCAGTGGGGAAAGAAATGTCTTTTTAGCAAATGATGCTGGAAAAACTAGCTATCTATATGCCTAGATATAAGGATAAAAAGGACTTGACTCTTATACCTCACACCATATACCAAAGGTAACTTGAAATGTATCATAAGACCTAAATGTTAACACTGAAACAATAAAATTTCCAGAAATTTTAATTTAAAAAACTTTTGCAACTTTGGAATAGGCAAAGATTTTCTAGAAAGACATAGAAAGGGTGAACTATTAAAAAAAAAAAAGATAAACTGAAATTCACCAAAATTAAAAAACCGATGTTCTCAAAAGTCCCCATTAAGATAATGAAAAGACAGTCTACATGCTGGGGAAAAGGATCTGTGATACACATATCCAACAAAGGACTTGTAACTGTAACATAAAAAAATCTTAAAATTCAATAAGACAGAAAACCCAGTTTGAAAAATGAACAGATCTTTTGAGCAGACATTTCACCAAAATAGATACACAAAGTGTCCAGTAAGCACACACAGAGATGCTCAGCATCATTAAAGTGAAAAAAGACCGACAGTACCAAGAGCTGGCAGAAATGCCCAGCAGCTGGAATTTTTACACGTTGCTCATTGACATGCAAAAGGACACAACACCCTGGAAGACAGTGGGCATTTCTTATCAAAGGAAATATACCTTTAACTGTATAAACAAGCAATTCTATAGCATAAGCCCACAAAAGAGCTTTGCCATCTAATGTCCAAAATAGCTTCACTCAAAATAGCCAGACACTGGAAAGTTAGTTAATCGCACAGTCGTGTCAGACTGATTCCATGGACTGCAGCCTGTCCTACTCCTACATCCATGGGATTTTCCAGGCAAGAATGCTGGAGTGGGTTGACATTTCCTTCTCCCAGGGATCTTCCCGACTGGGAAACTGAACCCAGGTCTCCCACATTGCAGACAGACTGTTTGACCAGCTGACCCACAAGGGAAGCTTGACACTAAAGGCTGCCCAGATGAACCTGAACAGGTCAATGGTTGGCAAATTCTGCCACACCAGTGTAGGGCAGTCCTACCTAAAATAACAAGCAATGAGATAATGATGAAGCCACAGCAGGGGTGAGTCTCAGAACACTGTGCTGAGGAACAGGAGCACACTGAATAGTCGTCTCTGATTCAGTACATGCCACCTTCCTCGTCAGTCTTCAGTGACAGGAGGGAGATGAGTGTTTCCCCAAGAGTGGGTGTGGGGTCGTGCCTCCTCCTATTGGTGGCACCCCAAGTTTTGTCATCTCAGCTGGCCCAGAGTCACAGGCCATCTTCTTAGCCTCCTTCATCCTGTCCCTCTGTTTTCAGGTGGATCTATCTTAATGACCAGAATCTATGCATCCCAGCCAGTTCCTCTTTCGTGTATGGAGCCGTCCCCATAGGCGCCAGTATCTACGTCATCGGAGATCTCGATACAGGTCAGCGTGTTAAGAGTGATTTCGCGGGAGCCGTTTCCTGAGTCGGGGGTGGGGGTGGGTCAGGGTCCCCGGGGTCCCCAGGCACGGTATGTCACCTCTGCTTGTTCTCCTGGGGCGCAGGCACCAACTACGACTACGTGCGCGAGTTCAAAAGGAGCACGGGGACCTGGCAGCACACCAAGCCCCTGCTGCCCTCCGACCTGCGCCGCACGGGCTGCGCGGCCCTGCGCATCGCCAACTGCAAGCTGTTCCGCCTGCAGCTGCAGCAGGGCCTCTTCCGCATCCGCGTGCACTCGCCGTGACGCGCGGCCGCGGGGCGCCAGCTGCTGACCTCGCGCCGGCCTCCGTGCGGTAACGCGGGTGGATTTCTAACGCCTGGAAGCCTGGGCTTCAGCTCTTGTTCCGGAGAAAACGTAAACTGCTGGAGAAAAAAAACTACCGATGGGGGGAATCCGTTTCTCCCGTAGGTGTGTCCCTAGACCAACCGGGGCTAGTCAGTGTCCGAGGAAAAGGGAAGTGGGAATCCTATCGTGTAAAATATGGAAGTTAAAGCCCTAAGGTGCATTTCCCCGAGGGGATATCATATCTGACTGACCGCTGTGTTCGAGTACCTGGCTTTGGTTGGGGGAAAAAAAAATCCGTATATGCAAATCAACATATCCAAACATACCGGGATTGCTTTTCCACTGCACTTGGAAGGAGATATTATGCCTAACTCTGCCCAACCATTTAAGGGTTTGTGCCTAAAAACGTTAGTTTGGACTCAGTGCCAGTTAGTCTCCACTTAACTACTAGCTCTCTATCCTAACAATCTTTTTTGAACTAAATCATGATGAATCAAAAAACTAAGATAAAATTTCTCTTGTATGACATTCTATCTTAGTAATCTAAAGGGTCAGTAGATTAAGGAGTCAGGTGGCAGCCCCCCTGTGACTTTAAAGGAAGTTGTAACTTCTGTGTTAATTCAGATGAAGATGCCTCATGCTGTCATGTCTGGGGTTGAGAAGGATCTCCTGCAGTGCCATTCTTCCTTTTCAACTAAGCAGAACTATTTTATAAATCTGAGGACGTTAGTAAGTAGGAGATTTTGTAAAAGAAGGACCCGAGTCAGACAAATAATAAAGGTCTGCTATGACCAAAAAAGGAAAAAAAAAAAAAAGGTCCAGAGAAAACATATAGGGATCAAAAACTTACAAAAAAATCTGCCTGAAGCACACAAAGTCTTGTTTACTACTGTCTAGGGTTTGAACATGTCTTAGAATGCGAATCCACGTTAAGAATCAAGCCTTTGTAGCAGAATTTTCTCAATGCCGTTCACTAGTACGAGTTTCTGACAAATTACATAACAAGTAAAGTTTGGCTGGTAGAATAAACTACCTCAACTTAATTTCATTCTGTTCATGGTAGAGCAAATTAAACCTTTCCTCCTTTCCTCTCTCTCCATGTCAACCCACATTGACCCCACTTCCCATGGGGGAGAAGTCTGTCGTTAGTGGCACTCAACCTTGTAAGATACTTTGTTTTCCATTTGAATTATGCCACTTTCATGTGAAACCAGGGACTTCAAAGTGCTTGACGACTTTATCATTTGAAATTTATGCAATATCAGATTTCTAGTCAATATAGAGGTCTTTATTTCTAATTGTTTTCTACAGCTTTTTTTTCCCCTCCCTCTTAGTATATGACTATAAGAAGCAGCATTTAGTCTTAAAGGTTAACAAATGTATCCTTTGGTTATAAATTTGAGAATAGGAATTTCTTCTGTAAACTTCCTGCCTAGAATGTTCCTGTGCTTTTCCCATGCATATGAAACATCACTTGTTTTCTTCTACCCAGGGACAGTAGATGGGGGCCTATGTGCAGTTTTTTCCTTCTACTTGTTAGAAGTCAGTCCAGTGCTAGAAAAGGTCGCTGAGCAGCCTTGCCTGTGGGGATTCTGAAGAATGCTGTGTGTGCACATGCGCTCTCCATCCTGGCAGAAGACGTGGGTCACAGGGGCACGGGGTTTCCGTCTTCTCTATCAGAGGCACGAGGCCACTCAGTAGCAGATCTGACCCCTAAGTCAAAGCCAGCCTCTTTGCTTTGTGCCGTATACCAGTCACCTGTTGTCTGCACGCTTTCCCCAGGATGTCTTGGGTATCTTTTAATCAAGGCAAACTACATGGCCATTGCAAAGAAAGAAAGCTTTCTTTGTACAACTAGATGTTAATTTTATGGGAAATAAACTGCCGAAGAGTGGGTTTTCTTTGGTAAAATGCCCCATACAGAACAGAACCTTGGCCTTCAGAAGCCACCACTGAGGGACATTAAAGTGGTAACCGATGTCCTGTTTAAGCTGTGGCAGTCAGCAATTCTCTTTTCTTTAATTTCTGAAGTTTAAAGTCCTCTCCAGGCTACGCCAGGCCTCTCCAAGGAGACAGTTCATTGTTCAGGAGTGAATGTGTCCCTGTTGCAATACTACCAGTGCCTGCATGACTTGGTCAGTTCATTTTATAAAAGTTTTATTATTATTATTATTATTATTATTATTTAGTTCATTGACACTGTAGCTGCAAAAGTTAGGTAATGTTTTCTAAAAGTAAATTTGCCACATAATATGGGATGCAATAACCAACAAAAGCTGCTAAGTGCCAAACTGTTATTTTATTATAGATAAATATAAAAATACTACATTGAAGTGTTGGGATGTATTTAATTTTATTATGTTCCAAAATTAATCATGACTTTCTTATAAATCACAGTTACGTCGGTATTGTGAAGTAAATGTGAACTCATTTCACGCAAGTTTGTGTTTTAACCATCCACTTATGCCTTGAAACATCCTTTCTTGGTAAATTTTTAATACTTCTTTTAACAAAGGCACTTTTACCAGGTGTATGTTGAAATTAGCGGCTAAAGATAGATCTTAAAATTTTAAATACAATATCTTGGGGGGAAGTGCAATTTATTTTCATTATCCAGGTTGTCTCAGGTTAGAGTAAGTGAATATTGAAAGGATTTCTTCTAGGCTACAGTCTAAAGTAGGTTTGTTTTTTTCTTTGTTTAATACATCCAAACATAGTTGTTATTGTTTTGTTTTTTTTTTTTTCAAAGATTTAAGTGTTTAATTTAAAATGAAGTTTAAAAATTTTTTTTATAGTGCTTATATCCTGTGAGAGATAAAAGTGTGTGTGTGTGTGTGTAAGAGGGAGAGAGCGCGTGTATGTGTGATGTGATTTGGTATGTCTGTTTATATATGTTTACTTTTGGAATTTCATTCCAAACTACATATATTATTGTCTCCTGGTGCTTCAGAGAAATTCTTGAGCCTCTGGCCCTTCAGCTTATACTACTGTGTTAAACTCATGTTGAGTGAATATATTGATGTATTTGTAGTTTGTAGTAGGTTTTACTTGGAATTTCCATTTCTTTTCTTTAGCATAGTAAAAACAGTGCTTACCAACTCATAGTTGGTATACTGTAAAAATTTGGCCTAAGAAATTTCTAAATTCATCGTTTCCTTCACTAATCCGTTCTTTGATCGCCGTCAGGAATTGATAGTTAACAGTAGGCTTTTTTCAAACTGTGCAGCAACCAAAAAGGGATATTTGGGGGATGTTGGACAGTATACTGTTTGTCGTGAAGTATTGTCTCACCTTGCACTACCACTTTAGTGATGGCACTCTCTTCAGGGACACTTTGGAAGTGCCATTCTGTCCTTTATGAGCGGGGAGTTCACTGGGCGATGCACAGAGATGCAGCCTTTGATTGGTGTGGCAAAGACAGGGCCCCCTCGCTGCAGCACTGCAGTGACTCAGGGTAGCAGGTTAGGGTTCTAGAGAATGTGTCAGCTGCAGGGGTCCACTGGGTCTCTGCCTGGTGCATTCTTACTACAGTGCGCCAGACCAGGGATCCCCAAAAATTTTCCAGGGAGCTCTTAAAACACTACAGTATTACCTTCTAGAATGTTGGCTCTCTTGATTCAAGAGGAGGCTGCCTGTGGTCAGATGAAGACATGCAACTGTCCAGGGAAAGAATGAGGTGGCACTTCCACTGCATCAGCTTTGAAGGTGCTGGAACCCCCTCACAGAGCACTCAGTGGAAGGGAAGGGTGAAGCTGCTTGGATTCAGGGGCTGCCCTTTGTGCTCTGAGAGAAGTGATCCCGCTTGGCAGAGAAAAGCCCACCCTGGCTTTAATCACCAGTGTTGACTGAGCTCCTACTCAGAATTCTGCTTGGGCTTCTGAGGAGCATCACAGCGAGGCAGGTGAAATACAGCCCTCCCTCTAGACTGTAACTCCTCGTGGGAGGGACCCTACCTTAGTCTTCTGCTAATCCCGGTACTCGGCACACAGTAGGTAGTCATTTATTATGACCAATGAATATAGTGTCCTTGCGATCCAAGTGACATTCTTCACAGGATGGAAAGTGACTTGCTTTTAAGTGAGATTTTTAAATGAGAGAAGCTTTGTACACAGATGGGCCAGCCTCCTAATATAGAGCCGGAAACCTGTACAGAATAAAAAAAGCAAAGTGCCTGACCTGTGTTATGCACAGCTCTGTGGTCTCTGTTTGTGCCATAGGATTTTTGAGACCCTATCTTCAGCATACTTAATAATGTCTGTTACATTTAATTTCTTTTTCACTGCTTTTTATTTGGAGCTCAGAATCTTCCCAGAACATACTCTTTGACCCTGACTTGCCTGTGATAGGTGCAGTGCTGTCTGGCGGACAGGAAGCATCCCCATAGATACAGCTTCATTCCCCACTTCAGATGTGAATGGAAACCAAAGAGTGGGATCCAGTCTGTGGACTATCATTTCACTGTTCAGCCCATTAGAATATCACTTAATATTATAGGCAGGCAAGTATTTTAATCATATAAGAATCACTTATAGTGTAACTTAAAGTCCCAAACATAACCTTTACAGGTTACACAAATATAAACTAAACGATCTTTGGTTTTCTTTGTCAGTTAGCTGTGGGAAATTTAAGAATTTACTAAAGTCGTAAGAGCAGAGGTAATAAGTATTTGTGTTTGAGAGAGAAGCTGTTTTTACTTTGAAAAGCTGAAACTTCACTTACCCTTCGCTTTCTTACCACGTTTAAAGGAAAAGATACTGTGTCTTAGAGTGCTGAGGAAAGCGTTTTTCTAGGTTTCTAGCAATCCATGAAGTGTTCTTTGAGGCTGGTTCAGAAATGAGAGGAGTTCGTGCGGTGAGGCGTGTGGCACACGTGCTACCATCTGAGGCGTGGGAGCTCGGGCGAGCCGGCCCTGCCGCTGCCAGTGAAACTGAGCTGGTGGCTTCAGCTATTCTTGTTTTTGGTGGTGGGGGGCATACCACCCAGTAAAACTTGTAAGTGTTTTGTATTTTTTCAGAGGTAATTGTATTATTTTAATTTTAAATATGTCTCAACTTTGTCATACTGTGATATGTGACATATGAGAACCTCACATGTAACCATATCTCCTCTGGTGTGATTCATACCCTTTAGGAAAATTAGTTCTTGCTCAGTTCTACCTTTGAAGTTCTCTAAGTGGAAGGACTTTTAAACTCCTTCCCTTTCTTATGAAATTAAATATCTAATTTCTTGTTGTTCAGTCACCAAGTCTTGTCTGACTCTTTGCAACCCCGTGGACTGCAACACGCCAGGCTTTCCTGTCTTTTACTCTCTCTCGGAGTTTGCTCAGATTCATGTCCATTGAGTTGGTGATGCTGTTTAACCATACTCATTCTCTTGCCCCCTTCTCCTCCTGCCTTCAGTCTTCTTACCCAGCATCAGAGTCTTTTCCAATGAGTTGGCTCTTTGCATGAGGTGGCCAAAGTATTGGAACTTCAGCATCAGTCCTTCCAATGAACACCTAGGACTGATCTGCTTTAGGATGGACTGGTTGGATCTCCTTGCAGTCCAAGGGACACTCAAGAGTCTTCTCCAACACCACAGTTCAAAACCATCAGTTCTTCAGTGCTCAATTTTCTTTATAGTCCAACTCTCAAAGCCATACATGACCCCTGGAAAAACCATAGCCTTGACTATATGTACCTTTGTCAGCAAAGTTTTGTCTTCATTTTTTAATACGTTATCTAGGTTTGCCATAGCTTTCCTTCCAAGGAAAAAGTCTTTTAATTTCTAATGACATTTAGTATCTAATAACATTGCTTAATTAGCTAGTGAGACATATCCGTTGCCTTTTCTTTTTCCTATTGAGATAAATAATCTTCTAATCTTCTAAAATTGCTACTCAACTGAAATTTGGGCTGATTTTGATATTGGTGTCCCCAAGGCCCAACGGAATTGTTGCAAATTCTTAAATCACTGTGATTTGAATTAGAGAGGGTGCAGGGGATGACGCCCTGAGTCTGGGTACACACTGCATCAGATCACGTGGAGAAGACTTAGCCACTTCCTGTGACCCAAGTGAATGGCCACTTCAAATAATTCAGACCCCACGTGGCTATAGGTTTATCTTTCTGGTTAGTGAATTATATTTGTTATAACTTCATTTTTAGCATTTCAGTAGAAGTTTTTAAGGACTTTATTTGTATTCCTCATCAGTTACAAGGTGTACCTTAGAACCTTGAAGTACACTTTTTCGGGTTACACGGAGGAACTTGGTTCAAAGATGACTGTACAAATAGTTTGCTTCATCACGTTTCCTGTTTAATTGGATGAGAATCACACATGCACTTATTCCCTTGTTCTTCGTGTTTATAGGAAAAACTGTTCTCAGCTACCTCATTATGTAGTGTTGTGCTTGATCCCCTGCCAATTGAGAAGAATTCAACACATTCTGTCCTTTAACAAAAGCCTGGAAGCAAGCAGTAAGCGGCCTTGAGGAATACAATTCTCTAAGGCACAGTTTCCATTTTACTTTTAATCAGGAGGAACAATAATTCTCCTAGAGCTGCTGCATAGTGATTACTTGAAACTCGACTTGAACTTTAAAGAATCTTTAGAAGGCTATGTTTTTCGTAGCATAGAAAAGTAGTATGTTTAAACACCACTGCTATGTAAAACAGTAGGCTTCATTGCCATGGTCATTCACAGCAGATAGGAAAACATGTCTGTCTGTCATTTGACCCAGTCCAGGCTTTCCTGTCTTTTACTCTCTCTCGGAGTTTGCTCAGATTCATGTCCATTGAGTTGGTGATGCTGTTTAACCATACTCATTCTCTTGCCCCCTTCTCCTCCTGCCTTCAGTCTTCTTACCCAGCATCAGAGTCTTTTCCAATGAGTTGGCTCTTTGCATGAGGTGGCCAAAGTATTGGAACTTCAGCATCAGTCCTTCCAATGAACACCTAGGACTGATCTGCTTTAGGATGGACTGGTTGGATCTCCTTGCAGTCCAAGGGACACTCAAGAGTCTTCTCCAACACCACAGTTCAAAACCATCAGTTCTTCAGTGCTCAATTTTCTTTATAGTCCAACTCTCAAAGCCATACATGACCCCTGGAAAAACCATAGCCTTGACTATATGTACCTTTGTCAGCAAAGTTTTGTCTTCATTTTTTAATACGTTATCTAGGTTTGCCATAGCTTTCCTTCCAAGGAAAAAGTCTTTTAATTTCTAATGACATTTAGTATCTAATAACATTGCTTAATTAGCTAGTGAGACATATCCGTTGCCTTTTCTTTTTCCTATTGAGATAAATAATCTTCTAATCTTCTAAAATTGCTACTCAACTGAAATTTGGGCTGATTTTGATATTGGTGTCCCCAAGGCCCAACGGAATTGTTGCAAATTCTTAAATCACTGTGATTTGAATTAGAGAGGGTGCAGGGGATGACGCCCTGAGTCTGGGTACACACTGCATCAGATCACGTGGAGAAGACTTAGCCACTTCCTGTGACCCAAGTGAATGGCCACTTCAAATAATTCAGACCCCACGTGGCTATAGGTTTATCTTTCTGGTTAGTGAATTATATTTGTTATAACTTCATTTTTAGCATTTCAGTAGAAGTTTTTAAGGACTTTATTTGTATTCCTCATCAGTTACAAGGTGTACCTTAGAACCTTGAAGTACACTTTTTCGGGTTACACGGAGGAACTTGGTTCAAAGATGACTGTACAAATAGTTTGCTTCATCACGTTTCCTGTTTAATTGGATGAGAATCACACATGCACTTATTCCCTTGTTCTTCGTGTTTATAGGAAAAACTGTTCTCAGCTACCTCATTATGTAGTGTTGTGCTTGATCCCCTGCCAATTGAGAAGAATTCAACACATTCTGTCCTTTAACAAAAGCCTGGAAGCAAGCAGTAAGCGGCCTTGAGGAATACAATTCTCTAAGGCACAGTTTCCATTTTACTTTTAATCAGGAGGAACAATAATTCTCCTAGAGCTGCTGCATAGTGATACTTGAAACTCGACTTGAACTTTAAAGAATCTTTAGAAGGCTATGTTTTTCGTAGCATAGAAAAGTAGTATGTTTAAACACCACTGCTATGTAAAACAGTAGGCTTCATTGCCATGGTCATTCACAGCAGATAGGAAAACATGTCTGTCTGTCATTTGACCCAGTGTTTTGGATCAGATGCTTGGGGTTACTGTTTTTCATATTCTGTAAGGTGCTAGTGGGAGCAGTTTAAGGATCTAATAGGTGTATTTTCATGAATTTGTTTCCCAAAGAGTATGGGGTTCCTCATGAAGTTCCTCTGTTCTGATAACCTGGGGTTTTACAATGAAACTGAAAGTGCGGAGTTGAGTTGACCAAACAACTCAGAACTGCATTATACTTAAAATCACAAGTGATCGGATTTGTCTGGTGTGTCAGTGGAATGTCCCCAACTTCCTCCTGCACAGGGTACTCCTGGGCGCGGTCCTCCCCAGCGCAGGTCAGCTTACCTGGCTGGTGAGTGAGGGGCAACTCCCAGGTCCTTCAGTTCCTGTAGACAGACCTTCCCTTCTGGGGGTGATTTCTTATCAGGAATTACCTAGGACCCCTGATGGCCAAAAAGAGTTATGCCCATTCCTAAAAACCTGGCATGCTGGAATAACGTACATACAGGTAAAATCTAAAACCTTCACTGTCCCTGCGCATTAGTAAGATTCAATGGTTAGGCTTGTGCTTTTCATACTAAAGGGCTTGCTCCCCTCAGCAGGATTCTGGCGAAGTTCTTCTCAGGTGGATCTAGCCATGGGACATGCCCTCTTTTTGGTTTCCAAGAGAGCCAAGGTTCACCCCCGGACATCCCCAAGCTTCCTTGGTTGCAATGATTTTGAGAAAGTTGTAAACATTCTCGGAAGGGCGCCAGGCGAACGCGGTGGTTGTGAGCATGCGTGGGCGGCGGGGTCGCGGTGCATGCTGGGATTAAAGATGGCTCCCACTGCCTCGTGCCCCTTGAAGCCTGCGCTCAGGAAGCAGAGGATGGCTGTTCACTGCCGGGGTTCCTGTGGAGAGCCAGCGGAGTGAGGAAGGTGAGAGCTTGGCGCCTTGCGCACAACTTGGGGGTGGTTGGGACCTCGGCTGCAGTTGCCGCCCTGGTCTCAGCGGCAGTCTCCGCCCCTCGCTTGATATCCCGGCTTCAGAGCTTGCTTCATGCGCTCATCTGCTGCCACGTGATACACAAGCGAGCGTACGTTTGGTTTTACAAGATGCATATTTTTTGGATCCGGGTTACCACTCTCCTGCTTCTCTAAAACCTGAAATTCAGGCCAATTCTAGACAGTGGAAACACCCCAGGATACGTGTTTAGGATATTTAGAGTGGTTATAGATATCCTTTGTTTCAGGGTTTGCTTGATGAAGTACTCTAATAATATTTAAAACTTTCTGAAAGTTGAATTTTTCTTTTTCCCCTAAAATGTAAAAGGTAGTAGTCAATGCTACTCAAATATTTTCTAGGTGTCAGTTTGAGATCACTAGACCTAAACTACTACTCTGAACTTGAATGTTGTGTGGAACCTAAAGACAAACTTTGTTGGGGGGGGGGGTTGTGTGTAGAACTTCTATACCTTCAACTAAAGAGTTATTTAACAAAGCGATATCAAAAGTGAGCTACTTAATCCTTTTATAAAGTCACTTTCTTTCCAGTTCAGATTATGGACTGCTGGATTTAGTGGTACGTGACTTATCCAGCTTATTTTGATTTAATAAAACATAAAGTCATTCTTGATATTTTTGTGATTGAGAAAAGGAAGTAGAAATAGGTTTAAAGGAGGTGAGAAATAGGCGCTATTGATGAGAAAGGGCCCTTGTGTCCACACGGGTGGGAATAATCTAGCAGTGTGCATTGTTAATGTTTTCTTTAATAACGTGTATAAAAATATAAATGACAGAACCATTGGGGGTTAGGTGCTTATTTTACAGTCTAATAACATGGCTAAATATAGTCTTATGTCCAGATTCACAGAAGACAGTTCCCAGTTGAAAGGGAAAGAAACTGAGGGATGAGATGGGAACATTGATAATTTGAACATAAGCCAGCTGTTTAAAGTAGTGCCCTTTTCTGTGTGTAGGGGTTGGTAGTCAGATGAGGAAGTCTGTTTTGTCCACCCCCTGCACTGATGGTCCCTGGGAACCAGCATCCAGGAGGATGAGAGCCAGGCTGGCGGGCGCTCTGGAAGCTCTAACAAGAATCTCCTGAGGCCCCAGGCCCTGGCTTGCTGGGCTTTAGAAGGAGCAGGTGTGTGTGTCCCAGAGCACTGCCTCCTGGCTCAGGCCAGGAAGCAGAAACTATAGAAGTAGAATGTTTCTGTCACTTTTAGAACTTTCTAAAATTGCCTCATAATAAACTGGGTGCCTCCGGTGGTTCTGCGTGCTCGGCTCTGAGGATCACCCCAAAGCTGCCCTTTGCAGCTGTGTCTCACGAGAATGATGGAGTCAGCCAGGGGAGTCTTGCACGGCTTGCAGATATTGTCACAAGCTCCAAAGCTTGGAGGTACTGTGAACAGTTTAGTTTAAAAAAAAAAAAAAGGAGGGGGGGGAGTTTGTGCTTCAGCTTTCACATTGTTTTTGGGGGAGAAGGGTCTTGTTCCTCTCATGTGTGCCGTCTCCCATCCTCCTCCCTGCTCGCCACCTGCTCACCATCTCCTGACTGTGGCCGCTGGCCTGAGGCGCAGCCAACTTGAGCAGAACCTTCATAAACAGACAGATCTCTATAGCTACTTCCCTAAAACTGTAATTGTCAACTAGACAGTGATTCTTGCTCTTTCTATACTTTTTGTTGTAAATCTCTCAGTATCTCTGCAGAGTTAAAGCTAATAAGTCAAAATCGTATTCTTTTAAGCAGGGCTTAGGTGACCTATGGCCTGAAATGCCATCGAGGGGACCATGCAGTGGGGAGAGTTGGGTTGGCCGACCTCTTTCAACACCTTCTGACTCCAGAAATGGGTCCCCTCACTAGTGGGTCATTTTGTCATCCCTTGGGAAGTGTCTCCAGAGGACCTGCCTCCTCCCAGGCTCTGTCTATCCCTCTTCCATGAAGCCATGCAGCGGGGGCGCCACTCCCTCCGTGTGTCTTTCCCAATGCCACCTGCCCCAAAGCGCAGGAACGGAGCAGAGGCTGATTGTCGGAAGCCCAGGTCGTCGGAAAGGTGCCGTCCATGTTGTTCTCCAGATCTGTGTCTTCTGCCCATGCCCTTGGTCATCTTCACTCACTAATAATCCTTGGTTTGACCCAGTATTGATTTACCTCCTGTGCCCCATTGTGCCCACACGGGCTGTGAGCAGGATCTCCGAGGATACAGGCCCTTCCCACAACTTCTCCCTGGGCAGTCGAAGAACTTTAGTCAAAGTAGAAGGACGGTATTTTGGTCATGTTCTCAAGTATACCCTTAGTCATGTACTTTTGCAATTGTATCTCCACCCTGCCCTCTGTTCTCATCCCATAGCCTCTCCCAGCCTGATTTTTAGCTGCTTGATTTAAGTATCCAAGAAAAGGGCGGGGGGTGGGGACAGGGCGCATGGC
>SJYC01121141.1:0-34148 GCA_006408675.1 Madoqua kirkii
ATGTGTATAAGAGACAGGTGGTGCTGGGGGTGGGGTGGGCGGACTCTTCTGGTTCCCCAGACCATTAGTCTAACAATATGTGTTGAAAGGCATTCTTCTGGGAGCCCCTGACTTGGCTTTTGTGACCAGCACTTTCCGCAGCCTGAGAGCCAGAGTGCTCACCCAGGCTGGGCAGCTTCCATGGTCTGCACCATTCTGCGCCTCCCGTGTGACAGCCAGGGGGTGGGGTGCAGGAAGCAGAGCCTCAAGTCCCCCCCACCATGCTGCCCCAGGCGTGGCCAAGCATATCTCAGCGGCTCCTTAAGCAACTAAACGAGAACAGCTCCCTGGGGCCCGGGTTGTCCCCACCTTCCACAGCTGCCCTGGGGGTCTCAGGGCTCCTCCTGGAGCCTGGGGAAGGGGTCCTCGTGCCGCAAGTTCTACCTCAGCACCCAGCCACCTGGCACCATGCGGGGCCCACCTCTTCCTTTTCTCTTATTTAGCTCTGCTTAGAAACACACTGCACTCCAAATGGTGAATAGGATTGGAAATTAGAATTACTAGTTTACAATAAGAAAGAGACTCATCTCTTCATACTGTTGTTTGTTTTTTTTTTAAGGCATTTTTGCTTCAGAAGAAACTCCAGAACATAAATGTATTCTTGTTAACCTAGGCATATGCTCTTTGAATTTGACTATGCTTTGTAAAAAAAAAAATTACATAGTAACATGGGGCAAAAGGGTATCATCAGCTTAAAAACAAACCTTCAGTGTCGGTGGGTTTAGCGTTGTTTTCCTGTAGAGGACTTCAGAAGTCAAGTGCTACATGAAAACCGAGACCAGCCACGTTCTACGGGGTAGATGATTTTTTGGTGGGAAATGTCTCAAGTGGCCTTCAGTTGAAAAAAGCACAGGCTCTCCTAGCAGCACTCAGTTAAAAAAAAAAAAAGCAGTATCAGTGGCTTTTTCTGCTGATGGAATTCTTTTCATTTTGACTCATCTGAAACACTGCTTTTGTCTGGTCCCTCATTCCTGTGCCCCTTCAGTCGCCGGTGACATAGAAACACTTGTTTTTCATAATGCCCCTTGTGAATTGGTACGACCATAAAAAAAGGAATCCTGTTCTCAGCAGAACTTTTGAACTCCCATCACAGCCCATTCTGCAGTTGCACAACAGAGCTGGGAGTGATCAGCGGATTTCACCAAAGCACCTCCCTCCTCCACCCACTACCCCCCATCCTCATCAGAAACCATATTCCAGAAGCACCGCGAGCAGGCCCCCGGCAGACTGCTTTCTCACTGTGTGTTCCTGGTGAGGAGAGGCTTGTCCCTGTCTGTGGATGAGGTCCATCCATCACTTGTCCTAAACATGTAGACTCACGTTTTCTCTCACTGACCCCAGTCTCCCACTGTGAGACAAGACTGTCAAGAGAATTCCTCGAAACAGGGCCCCAGGTTCAGTGTGGCTCTCCCAGACTCAGGGCTGACCCTCACAGTGGGCCCTGGCCTGGCAGAGCAACCAGCAGACACATGTGTGCCCAGTTCACGTTGATGTACGGCAAAACCCACCACAGTATTGTAAGGTAATCCTCTGATTAAAATAAAAAGCAAAAGACACTTCTGTTGGCTGGCTGCCTGTGCAGTGCCAGCCACCACCTGTGACAGTCACCCTTGTCCAGAACCAGTTTGCAGCACACTCCTGATTTGTCATTCTGATGCTTTTAATGCCACAAAGCAAAGTCCACGAAGACCAAATTCCCAAAATACCATACCAAAATTCATCCTGTTCTAAATGCAGATCTTTGTTTAATTAACATAGCTACATTTTCTGACATGGTTCATATAGTAGAGTTTTTCATTTAAATCCTGCCGCTTTTATTACCTGGTAAGCTTCCAAGTTGACCAGTCTACTTAGCCGTGTTTTCAGATGAGGTTACATTGTGTGTGATAGGGTATCCTGATCTTTAGAGACCTACTACTGAAAATAACTAGAGACTTGCAATGAAACATGTATAAGCTAGACAAAAGACATTCTAGAGAAAGCTCAAAGTATTTCAAGTACCGGGAGTTGCAACTTGTAGAATTATCCTCCTCGAATTCAGTAGGCTAGCAGAGAAATTGTGCTGATGTGATTTCATTGAAATGTCACGTCTCAAACATTCTGTGGTCCAAGTGTACTCGTTTGTTCCGTGGAGTAATTTTCTGTTCCATTGCTGGTATGAAATTTTAGTGAACTTGAAGTAAATTTGAGTTAGTAACCTTTCTTACAAAGTTGCTCTATGGTTCACAAGTAACCCTCATGCAGAGAGGCTGTGTTAACTTTCTTAAATCAAGTAGCACGCACTTTGTTTATCTGCTTCGGTTTATTGTGGGGTAACTGCGGGGTCACCCCGTCTCACGAGCACAGGGCTTGTGCTTTGGGAGCATACTGCAGTTGTGCTGTCCTCTTGTACTAAGGATCAGTGAAAGTGTTTTATCTTTTTTATGTAGTTTGTATTGACTGGATTTTATAACTGTAAGAAAACAGAAACAGAGTGTTGTATTTTGATCTGAAATTTGTCTATGGTAAAGTAATTTTGTTTTATGTATTGGAAGTTCATTTAAAACTTGAAATATTTTCTAGAAGGGTACCGAACAAATGAATTGTCTTTAAGCTGTTTAATTAACCTAATAAAACAATTTGACGGGGAAGGCACTGCAGTTGATTCTCATTTTCACAGTGGCTCCTGCTAAGTCAGCACTGTTAGTACAGCTTGGCTTGCCCTGGCTTCTGAGTGGAGTGTGGTCTTTTTACACCGTATCTCGCATGGTCGGCATGTCAGGATCCTGGACCCTGGCGCTCAGTGTAAGCTCCACTCTCCTTGCCCACTCGCCACAGTCCACGGTCTTTGCCTTGGTGTCCTCCGTTCTCCATCAGGGTGGGTCTCCATTTGGTCTCCCAAAAGACAGTTTCAGATTTCCTTTCCTTGGAGGAGAGAAAGACATTAGACTTGACCAGGAACAGAGGGTCTTGACATCAAGGGTCTAGTCATAGGTTGGAGAATTCTATGATAGGATTCTCTGTACTTTCTTGCTGTCCTGCCCAGAGCTGCACAGCTGCAGAGATCAGGGAAACTGTCATAGGCAGATCTCCACCGAAGACGTGAGGGGGAGAGACTTCCCAGCAAGGCCAAAGGTGCACATGTAAAGTCTGCCAGAATTGCTCCCGAAATTAGGTGGAAAGAAGAAGAAATGGAATATTCCTCTTCAGTTGCACAGTGTAGTGTCAGGTAGGTTTGGAAATTGGCTTAAAGTTTTTCCACCTCCCATAATGACGAGAAGGTTCTATGGCCCTGTGGTCTGTCAGCCTTTTTATCTTTGGTGGGTGGGAAGGTTGCTGTGGAACTCTTTATTTAAACAAAGCCTTGGCCAGAAACCAGTGCCCAAGTTGGCTGGTTGTGGAAGGGTGTGGTCGGGGCCATCAGATCCTAAAGCCTGACCGTTCAGTGCCCAGGCCTCTGCCAGCAGCTCCAAGGGGGTCCATGCTGTGCCCACTCACTCCTGGAAAACCTTGGCAGTCTCTGCCCTCTCAGAGTCTCTGTTTCTTGTCTGTAAAATGAGACTAAGTCACTGGATTTCCTTGTCTGGATGGCAAAGACTTAATTCCTCCTTATATAAAACCCTGGACTAGATCGTCACCAGGTCCCTTTTGTATGTAAATTACCTGTGAGGTGTCAATCTGCTCACAGCCTGCCCTATAAAGGAACCCAGTTCTGGGGGAATATACCCTGATTGCCTGTTCTTGGTGAGGGGAGGGGGCACTTTGCTAGTTTTCATACAGGTGAAGATGGGACATCAGAGGGGTTGATCGTGTCACCCTCCTGATACTGTTGCTGGTATCAGAGGGTAACACGTCTTGTTGACCAGCTGCAGACAGGGGTGAGTTAACCTTACATGTTAACTCACTTAATCCTCAGAACAACCCATTTCACAGCAGAGAAAACTGAGGCCCAGAGATCAGCACTTGGCCAGACTCCACAGATTGAGTGGTGAGAGGGCAGAACTGGATTCAAGGCCAGGCGGTTCAGTGGCCTCTCTCTAGAAGGGGGACAGACCTTGAAGGCTGCTCATTGTTTGCTTAATGTCCAAGGGTGGAAAATAGTTTCATGGCCAAAGGGGTCTGTCACGGAAGGCTTCCTGGATAGGAGGCATAGGTCTGGTGATACTGCCACTATTTGCTCAGCTAGAATAGAAGCTGATGAGCACCAAGACCAACTCTGAGTGAAGAGAGTGGGGGCGTGTGTGTGTGTGCGTATGCATGTACATGTGTTGTTTGTTTTAAAAGAAACCTGTAGCTTTCTAACAAACTGAGTTCATTCATGTTTACTGCCTGTTGGGTTTTGGAGCAGCTTCTGAAATTTGGGTGTGAGCAGGGTATGCTCCTCATCACCCCTCTGAAAACAGTTCACACACACTGGATGCTGTTGTGAAGCAACAGAAAATGGCAAGTGTGGCTGAGGGTGTGGAGCAGCCGGGACCCTCGTGCGCTGCTGGTGGGAGGGACAGCAGTGCAGCCGCTATGGGGAACCATTCAGTGTCTCCACCACAAGTTCGACAGGGTTACCATGCGCCCCAGCACCTCCACTTCCAGGTGCGAGCAGCCAAGAGATGAAAATGGGCTCAAACCAGTGTTCACAGCAGCACTACTCACATTAGCCCACAGGTGCAGACCACCCACCGGTCCACACAGAGGTGAGTGGACGGACCTCCTGTGGTCCGTCCATAAAACACGCCAAGTGAAGGGAGCCAGTCACAAAAGCCCACCGATTGTACCATTTATCTGAAACATGTACCATTTATCTGAAACATCCAGAAAAGACAGGCCCCTGGAGATGCGCAGCAGATTCGTGGTTGCTAGGGCCTAGGAGGGAGGCATGGGGAGGGACTAGGATGGGTTCCCTGCAGATGAAGAAAGGGTTTTGGAACCGGATAGAGATGGTGCTCGCACAACGTTCGGAAGGTATGAATGACACTGAATTGTGTACTTTCGGATGGTTTGTGTTGTGTGAAGTTTCCCTCAATTAAAAAAAAAAATGAGGGATCGAATATGGGGAGCAAATAAGAGAAAAGATCACCACTACATGCTGGGTTGTGGGAAGACTGAGGGAGAGGAGAACCTACTTGCCAGCCCCGAGTGGTGTGTCCTCTAGACGCTCCCGGGGCAGGCAAGATTCAGGCTGAGGGGCTGCGTGTGTGGTGTGTGCAGAGTCAGCCACCTGTGTGTGTCCCCGGGTGTTTGGGGTGATTCACTCACTTCTTCCTCACCATCAGGAAATTGAAAATCTGAACAGATTTTCTCAGATTCTGTCTGAGAAACAGTCTGCCTGTGAAACACCAGACTGCTGGATACAAAGCCAGTCGGCACCACCATCCCCGCCTTGGGGTACTTTCTTATCCCCTGTGCCTGGGGGACAGAGGCCTCATCCTGGCATGTGGCAGGAGCTGAGGGACCGCGGCGTGGTACCCCACCCTTGCCGATGCACAGCACGATCCTGCGCTGGATACAGGCTCTCCCCTCAGCTCTGTAGGGGCTGCTGCTTATAAACAGGATGCCTGCCCCCTGCCTGGTCTGGCCTGCTGCTTCCCCAGCAGCAGCCCCAGCCTCCTCCTCCCCCTCCTAGAGCCAGGTAGGCCTGTTAGACCCCTCGCCCAGGAACAGTGGCCACTCCTAAAATGTTTGCAGGGAAAGGCAGCAGGCACTCCCTCAGGCTGGAGGCGGGGTGCTCAGAGAATTCCCAGCCTGAGGATCTTACCGTAAGGGTGGGTGTATTTTTATCCAGCAGGATATACTTATCAGCTACAGCCAGGAAAGGGGAAACTGACTTAACAATTCCAGCCCCGCCAGATTCGCCATCGCTGCAATGGCTGTGTTTCCCCAGTGGCGCTGGGAGGCTGGGAGGGAGGAGGGAGAAAGAGGTTATCACCTGCCTGGGGTGCTGGTGCCCCTCAGCTGCCTTCCCTCCGGTCCTCTAAGCTGCCCGGAGACTTCTGGGGGGCAGCATCCATCAGACACCTGCCGTCCAGTGGCAGGACCTCTGCTGCTGGTTACCCTCACAGCGTTCCTGAGAGCGTGACCCTCGTCTAACAGATTAGAACATCACAAGCCATTTGAGTCCATGCTGCAAGTCACGTGGCTGGTCTGAGGCCAGGCTGAGATTGGACCCAGGCCTGTGTATTAGGCTGCTTCTGACAGTTGTCCTTTCACCGTTAGGCTGTCTCTCTGTCATTAGACACAACACTGGAGGCTCTGCACTAACACAGTCTCCACTCTGATGGCTCCACACAGCACGGGCCTGGCGACATGGCCAGGAGAGCCAGCTGTGCTCTGGGGCCTCCCTTTGAGCATCCTCACCCTGCAGAGAAATCACTGCTGCTGCTGCTGCTGCTAAGTCGCTTCAGTCGTGTCTGACTCTGCGACCCCATAGACGGCAGCCCACCAGCCTCCCTCGTCCCTGGGATTCTCCAGGCAAGAAGACTGGAGTGGGTTGCCATTTCCTTCTCCAGTGCATGAAAGTGAAAAGTGAAAGTGAAGTCCATCAGTCGTGTCTGACTCTGCGACCCCATAGACTGGCCTACCAGGCTCCTCCGTCCATGGGATTTTCCAGGCAAGAGTGCTGGAGTGGGGTGCCATTGCCTTCTGTGAATCTCTGAGATACCTTAACTCCTGTGGCCAGTGGAACGATGCTTCCTGGGCCCCCAGGTGTATTGATGTCCTAATCCCCAAACCAGTGAATCTGTGACCTGACCTGGCAAAAGGAATGTGGCACATGTGGCCTGAGCAACCGATCTGAGATGGGAGATGACTGCGGATGGTCCCGGAGGGCCCTGTCACAGCCAGAGTTCTTAGGACAGGGAGGCTGGAGGGCCACAGAGAAGAAGCAGAGGTTGGAGAGACACAGGGCCCCAGGCCAAGGACTGTGGCCAGCCTCTAGAAGCTCAGAGGAGAAACAGATCCTGCCTGGAGCCCCAAGAAGGACAGTCCTGTTACAGCTCAATTTTAGCCCAGTAAGACCACTTCTGACATCCAGAACTGTGAGGTAATAAATGTGTGTTGTTTGAAGCCATTTGGCATGTGGTGACTTGTTACAGCCACCCTAGGAAACTCATTCAACCCCACCCTCCAGAAGTTCCACCTTGATTAGTGGTGGAGGGGCCCAGCCACAGGACCCGGGTGACTCTAATGACCAGCCAGACCTGCGGCCAACCCATCTCCCAGACATCTTTCTTGCATCTGCCTCGATGATGCATAGATCTTGCATTTGCATAAATGAGGCATCTGCTCCCAGTTAACTGGGCACTGCCAAGGCTTTCATTGACCAGAGCTGGCCAGTCCTATGCCTCGAGGTCTGAGCCGGTCCAACTTCCTGTCCTGTACAGGCTACAGCAGCAGGCCCTGGGCAACCCGAGCCGCTGTTGGTCTCGCTGTTTACCCAGGCTTCCTTCAGACAGGCGAGAGTCTAGACAGACCTTGTCTTCAGCAGTGCCCTCTGCCAGTAATCCCTCTCAGCTTCTATAAAAACCCACCCCCGAACTGCAGCCTGCCCCTTCCACAATATGCTTTCTCAGCCTTCGGGAATCCCACCATGTTACTCCCCAGCCGAAAGCCCATTGCTGATGTTCCACTGCCTTGAGAATGAGGCCTGACCGTGCCATGGCCTCCGAGCCACTGCAAGGGCCCCTGCCCGCTGCTACAGCTTCATTCCGTGTCCCTGACGCCTCACCCTTCAGCCCCAGGGCCCTGCTGTGACCACAGGGCATTGGCACCTGCTGTGCCCCCTCCCTTCACTCTTCCTGGCTTGTCATCCTTCAGGTGCAGCATCAGTGGCTCATCTTTATGGAGAACTTTTCTGCTGCTCTCCTCCGACTCTATCAGAAAGGGTGAAAGATACTAAAAGGGTCTAAGAGCTAAAGTGAAGCAGAAGTGTAGAGAACCAACTGCTGATTCTCTGCAAATAACAAATAACATACACATTACAAATAACCAAGCCTGGGCTCTCTCAGTGCCATTGTCTCAGAAAGTGTATCATTTTTCCACAGGTAGGAGCAATGTTGCACTTTCCTCCTTAGCCCAGCCCTACTGTCAGAACCACAATAGCTCAAGGGCCCTACACAGCCACAGATGCTTGACCTCAAGGTTAGAAATCAATAAGGAGGGACTTCTGTGGTGATCTAATGGGAAAGACTCTGAGCTTCCAGTGTAGGGGGCCTGGGTTCACTTCCTGGCCAGGGAAATAGATTCCACATGCCTCAGCCAAGAATTGGCACACTTTAACTAAAAAAGATCCCTCATGCCACAGGTGGAACCTGACATAGCAAAATAAATAAATATTTAAGGAAAGAAATCAATAAGGAGAGATGAGAACTTTGCCACCCCATCTGATGGAGGCCAGACTCTAACACTGTGGAGACCAAGCAAATGTCTGTGGGCCTGATTTCTGACTTTTGCCCTATTTCATCACCTGGTTTACATCTCTCCTAGCCTGGAGTAGATTGAAAAACGTGGCCATATCATTTTGCAGCTGCTCCCACAAAAAAGCGGGAGGGAATTAACTTTCCCATCTCCTGAGTCTAGGCTGGTCTAGAGACTCATTCTGCCAAAAGGAGGAGGCAGAAGTGACTGCACGGTTCCACCCCAAATGGCTTTACGGCTCCATCTTTGCCTCGTGAAACCCTCTGGCCACCCTGTAAGGAAGCCCTCAGGCTAGACTGTTGGATACTAAGAGACCGCGTGGAGAGAGAAGACAATCGGGAGGCCAACTGAAACACTCTAGTTCCGGTCAAGCCACACAGTGATACCTGAGGCCACAAATGACCTCAGGAGAGGCCAGCAAAAGAACTGCCCAGCTGGCCCCGGCCTGAACTGCAGAATGGGGAGGAAGTAGATGATGGTCCTTTACATCATATGAATAGGAGTGTTTGTTAGGCGTGGGTGCTGTGTGTGCACGCTCAGTCGTGTCCAACTCTGCAACCCCGTGGACCGCAGCCCACCAGACTCCTCTGTCCATGGGATTTCCCAGGCAAGAATACTAGAGTTGGTTGTCCTTTCCTCCTCCAGGGGATCTTCCTAACCCAGGGATCGAACCCACTTCTGTTGCTTCTCCTGCGTTGGCAGGTGGATTCTTTACCACTGTGCCCCTTGGGTAGCCAGCAACAGGTGACTGATACATAGCCATTATTAGAGTCTTTCATCATAGATGTTTGTTTACCCTTTTGTCTCCCATCTTTGCTCATCCAGCTCCCCACACACACCCTGTAACCCTGGCTCCATCAGCCCATGGACCTTGTCTGTTTTGTTCCCTGTGGGGTCCCTAGTGCTTCATGTCATGCCCAGGAGGTGCTCAACAAATGTTTGCTCAAGGAATGAAGAAATGAATGTTTTAAGTCAACAAAGATTTGTGATGCCAACCTCTTGTCACAAAACACCAAGCTGGAGATGAAAGTGACCTGTTCCCCCAGTAGGGAACTCAGCACAGTAGACTTGGGGCTTATCTTCCATCATATAATTTTAACCAGGAAATGTAGGGAGGTCCCTTAGATTCCTGGCTGATATTTCAGCCACATCCAGTTCTGGCATGCAGAGTAGAATGGTATGCCTTCACACTTGAGCGAATTTAGGTGTGGATTCTGGAGCATTTAACCCTTCTGAGCATGGTTGACTTTAAATGGGAACAGAGGCAGGGATCTCCCTGAAAGGCTGCTGGGAGACTTCCCTGAGCTGTGCCTACTGCCTGTGAGGGCTATTGCTCCATGCCTAGAGGAACTCAGGAAGTGTGAGTCCCTTAACATCTTTGGGGAAACATTGTCTTGGGGTTGGGAGCATTTTCTGACTTGCTTCCCAAGCTTGGGATCCGCAGCTGGGGCCAGAAGAGCAGAGATGAGGATGCTCAGCTCCAGAGCTGCAATCAGAATCCATGCTGGTCCCTGAGTATGTTCTCTGTCCACAGTCAGGTCCCAGTTAGGAACGTTTTAGGCAGCGGAGGCTGGGTGCCAGGTTCACTTTCTCTGCTGTTTGCCAGCCTCTGGGCTCCCCTCTCAGGGCCAGACCTGGGTCTGTAACCCGCACAGCCCTCTCCCAGCTCAGCACAGCCAGCTGCCCCTCATCAGGTGAGGCGACCACAGTCCACCCTCCAGGAGGTCACTCTGGCCACTTCCAGGCCACCCCCGACCCAACAGCCTGTGACTGTTTACTGTAACCACCACTCAGTGAAGCCCTGCTCTGTGTCTTCAGTCATTTGAATCCTCACTGAAACCTACAAAATGTTTTCAGACAAAGAAATGAAAGACCTAGAGAGTTGCAGTCATTTGTAAAATGGTATAAAGGAGGCCAACATGTATCATCCTCTTCTGCAGGAGAGGTATTTGGACGGAGGAGGAGTGGGGGTGTGGCTGGGACCTGAGCCCCTGCCTGGAGTTCTGCAGCCTCTGCCTGCCCCTCATCCTTGCTGGACCTGAATTTCTCCTGGCACAACCCAGGGAAACCAGAGGCAGCAACATGTGGCTTAGGGGCGGGTCCCTTCTCAGAAATTCCAGGGACTCAGCCTAGTCCTGCCGGAGCTCACACTGCCCTCAGCAGAGGCAGGGCCGAGATGACTTCATGTTTGGGTTAGGGACTCTCAGGACAGGACAAAGCTTGTCTTTATTTCAGAGCTGATGACCTCTTGTCTGAGTGGTGACCTCCCTTCTAACTGATGGGAGATAAGATCCAAACTCCTAGTGACATAGACCCACGAGGCACCTGAGCAGCCCTCCAGCACTTCCTGACACCTGCTGGGCGCCACTCACTGCCCCGGGTGCCTGGGACGCTGGCTGTGCTGTGGAGACTCTGTCTTGATACATCTCACCTTTGCCTGAGCATTGGCATCACCTGGGGAGCTCTGACAAACACCTGCACTTGGCCTCCACCTGAGACCAATTAAATCAGAATCTCTGGAGTGGAACCCACACTTTGGCATTTTTCTAAAGCTCCCAGGTTGATTTGCAGCCAGGGCCAAGAGCAACTTGATTAAAACCCCATGTCTGTTGAGCTTTTTTATCTTGCATCAGACTCTTAATAGAGTTTTACATATGAAAATATTAACTGATTTACTCTTCATGTGACCTGTGGAGGTAGATACTACAGTCATTATCCCTGTTTCACAGATGAGGAAACTGAGGCTTCCCTGGTGTCTCAGATGGTTAAGCCTCTGCCTGCAGTGCAGGAGACCCTGATTCGATCCCTGGGTTGGGAAGATCCCCTGGAGAAGGAAATGGCAACCCACTCCAGTACTCTTGCCTAGAAAATTCCGTGGACTAAGGAGCCTGGTAGGCTCCCGTCCATGGGGTCGCAAAGAGTCGGACATGACTGAGCGACTTCACTTCAACTGAGGCAGGAGTGCCTGGTGCTAGAGAGTAGGAGGCCCAGGATTAAAGCCCAGATGGACTGATCCCTGGGCCTGTGCACTTGAACACCACAGTGTTGCCAGGTGGGATAAGCCTGGTCTTGCATGGATGTGGAGGAGAAAAGGATCTGGAAGTCAAAGCGGGCCATGGGCCAAATACAGATGTCACTTTAGTGACTTGGGGTTTTTTTTTGGCGTGAGAAAGACCCTAGTTCAAGTCCAAGGGCTTTCACGCCTCCTCTGCAGGACCCTGGGCCCGGAAGTCATTTAACATTTCGGTGCCTCAAGTCTCCCCACGGGTGAACACCGAGCTGTTCTGAGATGGCAAATGAAAACACCCAGCACAGGGCCTGGAAAGCGGCGGGCCGGCGTCCAGGGTGTTCAGCGAGGGCTAACTCTGCTCATTCCACCGCCCCCTGTCTAGCCCGAGTCTCGGAAAGAGCCCCGAGGGGCCCCTTAGGACCGCCGGCAGCCTGGGGCGCACCCCTCCCCACGCACACACTCAGGGCCGAAGTGGATTCGTTTTGAAAGAACGCTCTTACAGAGACTGTTCTCGCCCAGCCAAGACGTGAGCTCTCTTTAATCTACACGGCTGGACTCGGCCAAGCCCTCCTCGCGCCCACGCAGCGGGGGCCCCTCAGCCTCGCCCGCGCGAAGGCCCGCGAGCGGAGTGCGCAGGCGTTGGGCCCACCTGTCGCCTCAGGTGTGGGGGCAGGAACAGCAGGAGCCCAGCCAGAGCTCCCACCGCCCCGGGCGGTGCGCGGCCGCGAGTGGGGGCGCCAAGGTGCAGGTGGGAGAGTGCCGGCCCTGGCTTAGGCATGGGGCTTTTTGTTTTTCATCATTTGCCTCTTCATTTTATTTCTTTTCGGCCGCGCTAGTCTTCGTTGCTCTGCGGCCTTTGTCCGTTGCCGCGCTCTGGCCGCGCCGCACGCGCCTCTTGGCCGCGCCTCCGCTTGTGGGGCGGGATCTCTGTGATTGCGGCTCGCGGGACTCAGCTGCCCCGGACACATGGGAGCTCTGGACCAGGGATCGCACCTCTGTCCTCTGCATCGGCAAGCTTCCTCGGAACCACTGGACCTGGGCGTGGGACTTAATCTTTGAGGGCCACAGCTGTCTCCTCAGAAAACGGGGCCTGATAACAGAAGTGCAGTTCAAACTCCATCTAGGTGAAGCCTCATGGGCTTATCATGGCCTCAATGAGTGGTAGCTATTAGCAGTAGTGGGTCTATGATACTTTCAAATAATATGCAATAGATAGGAGGCGTGGCTCTAGCCATTAAAATGAGTTTAGTGCTGTGATATCTTGAGCTACTGTAAATCCAATATATAATATCTGATGAACAGTAAGTTATCAGTAAATTTCCAAATCTAACAATATTGAATAAAATATCCATAACTAAGAATTGATGTATCCATTCAAATAATATCTAATAATTAAGTAGGGATAATAATTATATCCACTAAAATAATTTTAATACTGTTATCATAGGCTATTGTGAATCCAGTAGCCAGTAAATAATACCCACTGAAATAAAGAGTAGCCGTGATATTCATTAAAGCAATTTTTAGAATTTATTTTATTTTTGGCTGTGCTAGCCTAGGTCTTTGTTGCTTTTCTCCAGCTGCAGAGAGCGGGGACTGCTTTCTAGTGGCAGGGCGCTGCTTCTCAGTATGTGACTTGGAGTTTTACGTATGAAAATGTTATACCCTGTGGAGCCTGGGCTCTTGCGCAAAGGCTCAGTAGTTGGCGCATGGGATTTTCCTGGGCCATTGATCGAACCTGTGCCTCTTGCATTGGCAGGTGGATTCTTTACCACTGAGCCACCAGGGCAGCCCCTCATTAAAATCTCCGAAAGGAGAGATGTAGTCAAAGACTTCCTGTGAAAAGGGTGGAGTCAGGGAGGGTCCCAGCCTGGCAGACCGCTATTGATGGGGACACACAAATTGAAATGAAAAGCAGGCCCTTGTGCCCTGGTCGACTGGGGATCAGCCATCTCCCCCCTGTGACTGGCTCCCCTTCCCGACTTGAGGAGAAAGGAGATCCTCTCTCCACGTGCGTGGCATCTGCGCTGCCACAAACACCCCAATTCCCAACACAGAGGCGGGTCCGGCCTCACTCGGCGGACGATGGGAAACGACCAGCAGAGGGCGCCCCAAACCCGCAGGGCCGACGGCTCTGCTCTTGCGGATTGCCCAGGAAGGCGTGGGGGGAGGGGAGGTTCTGGGTTTTGGCCTCGAACTGGGTGTGGCAGGTCTTCTACAGAAGGACCTCCGGACTGTGGACGAAGCTAAGGTGACTCGCTCGCTGGTGACGATGAAGAAGCAGGAAGGCAAGGGAGTTCTGCACCCTCTCTGGCCCCGGTCAGAGCTGCCCATGACCTTGGGGGTGGTGGGAGGAGGGTCTAGTCCTTCATCTGTGTGGGGGAGCTGTGTCTACAGACAAGAAGCTCTTGGCTGCACCCTCCTAGCTCAGCTGCCCTCCAAGAATACTCTTCCACCCACTTCTCAAGGAGGCAACTCTGCAGGGTGGCCTTCCCAGTGTGAGCAGGTTTGAGTTAGGGGGTACGGAGCCAGACAGAATATCCTGCATTCTTTGTTCCTGAATGAGGTTGGGCAGCACCCTCTCCACCACCTCCCTACCCCACCCCAACCCGCCCTGATCAGTCCACCCAAGCAGGCAGCCGCCATCCTTAGCACAAGCCAGTCATGAGACCTGGCCTTGCTGCCTCTGAAAGAGTCCTGGAATCTGGGAGTAGGGTCACTGAGGGGGGATCCCACACAGGTGACCACCACAAAGGCTTAAGCTGTCTGTATATCAGTTCCCTTGTCGTAAAAATGACAGAGATAATCCTGATGGACCTGCTATAGAGGTGTGCTGGGAGGATGGGTGAGCAATGCCTGGCTCAAGCATGGGCTACAAAAGGGCTGCACATGCCCACTGCCGCTGTCGTCTCCCTCCTGAACAATTCAAGCCACCTTTCTACCCCACATTCTCCAGAGTACTTAATCCACCTCATCTCCTGTCTACATGGCCCCCACTGTCATCTCCTGCCCCCCAAACAATCTCCCCCTGCCAGACTCCCAACCTAAGTCTTGAACCCGCCCACCCACCACCTACCCTGTGGCCAAACTGACTTTCCTAAAATGCAAATCTAGTCGTGTTGCTCCCTGCTCAGTATTCACCAAAGGCTCCCCATTAAATTTGGGGTTAAGTTTCAACTCATTGACATGATTTATGAGGCCTTTGGTCATCTGGCCAATGCCTGGGCTCCAGCCTCATCCGTGTAAGGGACAGCCAGGGTCCACCCATGGGGGTCCAAGGCAGGTTGGAAATTTGACACTTGATAGTTTTTAAATATTTGCACACTTTCCCAAAAGGAAACTGCGTTTTTAATGAATATTAAAGGCCTTCCCTCTCTCTCCTGGTGAACCCAGCGGCTTTAGATGCTGTCCTCTGAAGTGACCTGCCAGCTGATCTGGAGGTGTCTCATTTGATATTTCCTGCCCTCATTGGTGTGTCATTCACCCTCCTTAAAGGCTGACTGTACCTCAGGTGGATTTAGTCTCAGTCTTGTTTGCCATAGGGAGCCTCTGCCTTGCCTCTCCAAACTGGGGCAGTGCTCAGAACCACAGTCCTTGCCTAGGTCATATGAGAACACAGATGGGTCAGCACCAGGCAGAGGTCCTTTTGAAACCTCCACCTGAGGGCACTGTTTGGAGAGGATGGTACGAGGTTCTGAGCCCCCATCCTGACTCACTCTCACATCACTGACTCATTTCTGAGGTCTGCGTGCTCCATGGTGGGTGCCCCAGGCGGGCCGGTCCCTCCACTCAGCCTGGATGACACCATCCAAAACCAGTTCCCCATCTGTCTCCTCCTGACTCAGGAGCTCACAAACATTCAGACCGGATGCTTCTTTTGTAAAACTTTTTATTTTGTAATGTGCCTCTATTTCCTGAAGTTGAATTCACAGGTATGTAATTCACCGGTATGTAATTCACCTTATACCTGTGATTTCCAAAACAGCAATACAGTTCCCTCATTATAATACAAAGGAGGAGAATTAAAAGGAAGGTAACTTGTCATAAAATCACAGGAAGAGAATCAGAATCTTGTCCTATACCAGGATCACCAGGAAGGCCAACAGTCACAAGTGCAGACGGCCCACAGGTGTGCCCTGTGGGTGAGGCCGTTGGTGACGCGGTTTTCCGAAATGGTGACCAGCTCTTGGTTACCATCCAAATGAAACAAAGAACAGCCTTCCCTCGATTGACACAGTGGTTGCACTCCTGGAAAATTCAGTGACTATTAAAATGGGACAGGAAAAGAAAATTTGCATTTACATGTTAGATGAAGTTAGATTCTAGATGCAGATAATTTCAAGCCAGGTTTTCGCCTGCATGAGTGCCCGATGAGACTTTGGGCTGTCATGGGGTGCGTGGGCTCATCTCTGTAGTGGAGGCTGCTGGACATTGCAGGACATCTAGCCTCCCCACCCACTGCCGCCGCCAAGTGCCAGTGGCCCCGCACGTACTTTCTGAGGATACATGTCCCACAGAGGCAGGGGCAAGTCTGTCCCCAGGAGCACGATGGGCTAGGGGGTTAAGCCATCCCCTCCCAGGTCTTGGCTTACGTTGTTTTTTCCTCCTCATGGAGGGAACATTTACTCTTCCTCCAGGAAGCTCACCTTGATGCCACCAGGCTGAGGCAGTACCCTTTCCTGCCCTAAGGCACCACCCATCAGACTTCGAGAACCTTGATAACTCCCACAACCATCCCATTCGCCCAGCCATGGCAACAGCTCCCTGGATATTAGTCTTGTTTGCCATAGGGAGCCTCTGCCTTGCCTCTCCAAACTGGGGCAGTGCTCAGAACCACAGTCCTTGCCTAGGTCATATGAGAACACAGATGGGTCAGCACCAGGCAGAGGTCCTTTTGAAACCTCCACCTGAGGGCACTGTTTGGAGAGGATGGTACGAGGTTCTGAGCCCCCATCCTGACTCACTCTCACATCACTGACTCATTTCTGAGGTCTGCGTGCTCCATGGTGGGTGCCCCAGGCGGGCCGGTCCCTCCACTCAGCCTGGATGACACCATCACAAAACCAGTTCCCCATCTGTCTCCTCCTGACTCAGGAGCTCACAAACATTCAGACCGGATGCTTCTTTTGTAAAACTTTTTATTTTGTAATGTGCCTCTATTTCCTGAAGTTGAATTCACAGGTATGTAATTCACCGGTATGTAATTCACCTTATACCTGTGATTTCCAAAACAGCAATACAGTTCCCTCATTATAATACAAAGGAGGAGAATTAAAAGGAAGGTAACTTGTCATAAAATCACAGGAAGAGAATCAGAATCTTGTCCTATACCAGGATCACCAGGAAGGCCAACAGTCACAAGTGCAGACGGCCCACAGGTGTGCCCTGTGGGTGAGGCCGTTGGTGACGCGGTTTTCCGAAATGGTGACCAGCTCTTGGTTACCATCCAAATGAAACAAAGAACAGCCTTCCCTCGATTGACACAGTGGTTGCACTCCTGGAAAATTCAGTGACTATTAAAATGGGACAGGAAAAGAAAATTTGCATTTACATGTTAGATGAAGTTAGATTCTAGATGCAGATAATTTCAAGCCAGGTTTTCGCCTGCATGAGTGCCCGATGAGACTTTGGGCTGTCATGGGGTGCGTGGGCTCATCTCTGTAGTGGAGGCTGCTGGACATTGCAGGACATCTAGCCTCCCCACCCACTGCCGCCGCCAAGTGCCAGTGGCCCCGCACGTACTTTCTGAGGATACATGTCCCACAGAGGCAGGGGCAAGTCTGTCCCCAGGAGCACGATGGGCTAGGGGGTTAAGCCATCCCCTCCCAGGTCTTGGCTTACGTTGTTTTTTCCTCCTCATGGAGGGAACATTTACTCTTCCTCCAGGAAGCTCACCTTGATGCCACCAGGCTGAGGCAGTACCCTTTCCTGCCCTAAGGCACCACCCATCAGACTTCGAGAACCTTGATAACTCCCACAACCATCCCATTCGCCCAGCCATGGCAACAGCTCCCTGGATATTCTGTATCTTTTCAAATTTAATTTTTATTTTATAAAATATATTTTATAAAATATAAATATATTGTATATTAATGATTAATGATTTTATATTATTTATTTATATTTATTATATATTTTTATTTTATATTATAGTTGATTTACAGTGTGTGTGATTTTCAGGTGTACAGCTAAATTATTTGGTTATACATATGCATATATCTATTCTTTTTCAGATTCTTTTCCCTTATAAGTTATTAGAGAATACTGAATTGAGTTCCCTGTGCTGTGCAGTAAGTTTTTGTTCGTTATCTATTTTGTTTATAACAGTGTGTGTAGGTTAATTTCAAACTCCTAATTTATGCCCCCGCTCACATTTCCCCTTTGGTAAGTGTGAGTTTGTTTTTGAAGTCTGTGAGTCTGTATCTGGTTTTTGGATGAGTTCTTCGTATCATTTTTTCCTTTAGATTCCACACATAAGTGATATCATAAGATATCTGTCTTTCTCTAGCTGACCTCACTTCACTCAGTGTGATAATCTCTAAGTCCATCCATGTTGCTGCAGATGACATTGCCTCACTCTTTATTATGGCTGAGTAGTGTTCCATTGTACATATGAACCACATCTTTATCCATTCCTCTGTTGATGGACATTGAGGTTGTTTCCCTGTCTTGGCTATTGTGAACAGTGCTGCTCTGAACATAGGGGTAAGGTTTTCTCTGAATATATACCCAGGAGTAGGATTGCAGGATCATATGGCAGTTCTCCTTTTAGGAAGGGACCTCCATACTGTTCTCAATGGCTGTACCAATTTACATTCCCTCCAACAGTGTAGGAGGGTTTCCTTTTCTCCACACCCTCTCCAGTATTTATTATTTGTAGATTTTTTGATGATGTACATTCTGACCTAGGTAAGGTGATAGCTCATTATAATTTTGGTTTGCATTCCTCTAATAATGGGTGATGTTGAGCATCTCTTCATGTGCTTTTTGACCATCTGTGTTTCTCCTTTGGAGAAATGTCTGTTCAGATCTTCTGCCCATAATTTGATTGGGTTGTTTGTTTTCTTAATCTCGAGCTGCCTGAGCTCTTGTGTATTCTGGAGGTTAATCCTGTTGGTTCTTTTGTCTGCGAATATTTTCTCCCATTCTATAGGTTGTCTTTTATTTATGGTTACCTTTGCTGTGCAAATACTTTTAAGTTTAACTAAGTCCCATTTGTTTTACTCTAGGAGGTGGATCCAAACAGTACTATGCTGTTTTGATGACTGGCTTTGTAGTATAATCTGAAGTTAGGGAGCCTGGTTCCTCCAACTCCATTTTTCTTTCTCAGGATTTGGTTTGGCTATTCTGGGTCTTCTGTGTTTCCATTGATGCAATGGACATGAACTTGGGCAGACTTCTGGAGATGATGTGCTACAGTCCATGGGGTTGCAAAGAGTTAGACACGTCTGAGCGACTGAACAACAACAACAAATTTAAAAACTGTGTTTGTTCTGATTCTGTGGAAAATGCACTTGGCAGTTTGATAGGGATTGTACTGAGTCTGTGGGTTGCTTTGGGCATCTGCATCTCTTGTTTTTTCCATACGCCATGCCTTTGCACATGTGGCCCCCTTTGCCTGGGAAAACCCTTCCCTAACCCTTCATGCCTGGCACATCCCTGTTCTTCCTTCAAACCTTAACTCTGACCACCCTGCAGTGTCCTGGACCCCACCCACTCCTGCACGGCGGCTCTGTGACTGACCAGGTGGCACCTGCTCTGTCCACCCGGCTAGCTACTCCTGCGGGGCTCCTGTGCCCATAGAGAGGTTGCTGTCCTTTTCACTGCCATGGAGGCAAGGCAATTCAAGGTCAGCCCCAGTACCAAGGACCCATGGCAGGCATGGATGACACAGGCCCCCAGCTGGGAGGCACATAGGCTGACTGGCCACCAGCTCCTGGTGAGCGACCTGCTGTAGAAGGTGGGCATGTCACTGCCAAAACTTCATGTGCTTCTGGAAAGTTCCTGGGAGTTTGTTGTACTGACTTTTTGTGCTGTATGTACACAGATCTTTTTTGGTTACTCCTCATCAAAGCACTTTAAAATGAGGTGTCTAGCTCTTTCTATGGGATCTCTTGTTCCCCCATAATTTTAATCTTTGCTTTTAATTTTTTTTAAGTGAAAGTTTAATTTATATTCTATAAAACGAACAACTCTTAAGGGTACAGCTCCATGACTTTTTACACGTGTTCACTCTGAGAAACTACCCTTGAGATCAACATGTCGAACTCTACCCGAAGCCCCCCCAGCCCGCCTCCAAGTCATCACCCTCCAAGGTAATTGCTATTCTTGCCTTTACCTCCACAGGTCATTTTTGCCTGTTCTTGAACTTCAGGTAAATGGAATTACTACACTGGGTGTCTTATGTGTGTCCAGCTTGGCTTTCGCTCAACAATCATACTATTTGTGAGACTCGCCCATTTTGATGGATCACTAGTTTGTTTGTATTCCTAAGTATGTTTTATTGTATTAATGCACTACAGTTGATTTTTTTCTACTCTGCTCTTGACAGAAGTTTAGGTTGTAATTTGGGGCTGTGAGAAGAATGAAGAACGGTGCTGTGAGTAGCTCTGGGTCGGGACACCATTTCTCCCAGCCTTGTCATCCAGGCCCCATAGCCCTCCACTGAGTTCCTTCCTGAAACAGTCTCTGTGTGTGCAAGAATATAGATATATCTGTATGTGTGTGTGTCATTTCGACACAAATAGTCACATTCTCTACACATGTCTTCATCTGGCCTTTCTTAGACAGTGCATCTGAATGATGGTCTCATAACTACAGCTACCTCATTCTTTTAAACAGCTATTTGAAGCCCGCTCTATGGATGTAAGAGTTTTTATTTGACTGTTGCCCTCTTGATGGATAGTCAGGTTGTCTCCTACCATTTTGCTAGTTCCACCCGTGCCATAAAGACCACCCCGGTGATGTTTCTAAGCAGTCATATGCGCCTATCCGTGTGGAAAACTGCGTCTTTCTTGCTTTTGAAAAGATGATACAAGGGATTAAAAACTAGCTTTAATTTTTAAAAACCTTCCCTTATCCCCACCACACCCATCACTCTGCGTATTCCCTTCCAGCCTGATCCTCAGTCAATCATTTTGCCAAGTTGTAGACAATCTTTATTCCCTCTCATAAAACACAGCAAACGTTGTCTGAGTTTTCCATGTTGCTGCACAGCCCTCCGTGTTATAGCTCTGTGGTTCTGCGACAGTGTCCCTGGGCAAATGGATCATGATGTACGAAGCCATTACCCTCTATGGACTGTTCAGGTTTATTTTCTCTTCTAGATAATATTGCAGAGAACATTTTCTTTCCAGTAGCTTTTTAATAATAATAAAAGAGGGATAATTTCCTTAAAATGAATTTCCCAGCATAGTATCATTCAGTCAAAGGCTAGGAACAGTTTCATAGCACAAACTGCAGGTTGCCAAATTGCTTCCCAAGGAGACAGTCCTCTAGACGCCGACTCGGGTGGCAGCTGGGTCTGCCCGCCTCATCAGCCCTGAGCTAGTGTTGAGCCTTAGCCGCTCTTGTCCAAAAGAGCATATTGTGGAGCCTCAGATTTGCTCTGATCTGACTGCCCTTGATCTCTCTGTGCTGCTGTGGATTCTTTGAACCTTGTCTTGGCAGTTGGGCCTGGGTTGACCACTTCACCTCTCTGATCAGATTTCCTCACCTGGAAAGCGTAGGGTGACCCAACTGTCCCAGTTTTCCCGGGATGTGAGACTTTCAGTGCTGGAATCAGGCATGTCCCAGGCAAACCCAGACAGGCTGGTCAGTCCGGTGATAGTCGGATCTTGCCTGGGCCCTGCAGAGACTGGCTGTAAGTAGGAAACCAGTCGATTGAATGCACGAGCCCCGCAGGTCCCCAGAGTTGACGGGCACACACTGTGTGTTTGATTCACGGATGGTTCAGATCCTATGTGCCCAGGAGCTCTGCTTTTCCCAGTCCCCATATTCCCAGGACTGGGCGTTTTTAAAAACTGGAAATAGAATAAAGTGGTGCCTTCATTGTTTCTGTGACAGTTACTCTGCTGCGGCTGAGACACCCACAACTCATCTGTGCTGAGACAGCCTCTGGGGAGCCCCCGGCCTTCCCTACATGGCCCAGTGTCCCCCACCTTCTTGGGCCTGCTCCCATCTCTCACTGTAGACACTGGACCTCTCTGAAGGCCCTTTGCTCCCTGTCGTTTTGTGAAGCCAGTGGGTAGGAACGCCCAGACCCACCTCAGCCCCCAGGAGTCCCCTCAACCCCCTCCCCCATGTGTGCAGGGTTAGGGGGTGGGAGTGGGGATTCTGGCTGCTCCTGAGGTTAACCATTTTCCATACATTTGTTTCCTGTTTGAATTTCCTCCTGGGCCTTTGTGGGTTTATGGCTTTGGGATTTGCATACCTTCCCCCCCACCTCCCCCGCTGGAAACTGGGTTTCTCTTGTCTTGCTGGTAGCTTTTTTCTTGTATATTTTTGTTCTTTTTTTTCCCTCTTATCATCCTGTGAAAAATGGATCTGAATTTTTCTGTTTCGTTATGGATAAATTGCTATGTTGTTTTGTTCCTTTTGAAGTCTGTGTTTGCGTGCATGCACGCTCACAGATGTGGGTAAGAAGCCGCCTTCTGAAGCTCACCTTGTGTGCTGTGTGCTGGGGAGAAGGTTGGGTGGATGCCAGAGAAGAGTGTAAATCAGGAAGCATTTCCCCAGACTGCATGGGTCCCACCGCTGCCCCTCACCTAGCGGGCACTCAGCATTCACTGAATGCATGAGTCTTACCTGATTTCTCTCGATCCTTATAAAGAAATACTCCAGATGTGACTGAAGCTCCCATCTTCAGGGAGCCCTTTTGTATCCAGGTTTCCTCTTCCCTCCTGGAGATGTATCCCCGCTGTCTGTGGTTTCTCTTCCTATGCTTGTTTTCATACTGTTGGTGTTTATTTATGCTTGCAAAAACTAGATCTAGCATTTTGCATATTTCCCAACTGTATGTAAATGGTGTGATGCCTTCCGCTTCACTCTGCAGCTAGTTGGTGCTGACTACTTTTCGTTTCATATAGGATTTTATTGGGTGGGTGTCCCACAATTAATGAGCCATTTTTTGAGTTGGTGGCAATTTGGAAAACTCAGCAGTGGCCACAGGACTAGAAAAGGTCAGTTTTCATTCCAATCCCTAAGAAAGGCAATGCCAAAGAATGCTCAAACTACTGCACAATTGCACTCATCTCACACGCTAGCAAAGTAACGCTCAAAATTCTCCAAACCAGGCTTCAACAGTATGTGAACTGAGAAATTCCAGATGTTCAAGCTGGATTTAGAAAAGGCAGAGGAACCAGAGATCAAATTATCAACATCCACTGGATCATCAAAAAAGCAAGAGAGTTCCAAAAAAACATCTACTTCTGCTTTATTGACTATGCCAAAACCTTTGACTGTGTGAGTCACAACAAACTGGAAAATTCTTCAAGAGATGGGAATACCAGACCACCTTACCTGCCTCCTGAGAAATCTGTATGCAGGTCAAGAAGCAGCAGTTAGAACCGGATGTGGAACAACGGACTGGTTCCAAATTGGGAAAGGAGTTCTCAATATGCCAGCAAATTTGGAAAACTCAGCAGTGGCCACAGGACTGGAAAAGGTCAGTTTTCATTCCAATCCCTAAGAAAGGCAATGCCAAAGAATGCTCAAACTACCGCACAATTGCACTCATCTCACACGCTAGCAAAGTAACGCTCAAAATTCTCCAAACCAGGCTTCAACAGTATGTGAACTGAGAAATTCCAGATGTTCAAGCTGGATTTAGAAAAGGCAGAGGAACCAGAGATCAAATTATCAACATCCACTGGATCATCAAAAAAGCAAGAGAGTTCCAAAAAAACATCTACTTCTGCTTTATTGACTATGCCAAAACCTTTGACTGTGTGAGTCACAACAAACTGGAAAATTCTTCAAGAGATGGGAATACCAGACCACCTTACCTGCCTCCTGAGAAATCTGTATGCAGGTCAAGAAGCAGCAGTTAGAACCGGATGTGGAACAACGGACTGGTTCCAAATTGGGAAAGGAGTATGTCAAGGCTGTATATTGTCACCCTGCTTATTTAACTTACATGCAGAGTACATCATGTGCTACACCGGGGTTGATGAAGCACCAGCTGAAATCAAGATTGCCGGGAGAAGTATCAATAAGCTCAGATATGCAGATGATACCACCCTTATGGCAGAAAGCGAAGAAGAACTAAAGAGCTTCTTGATAAAAGTGAAAGAGGAGAATGAAAAAGCTGGCTTAAAACTCAGCATTCAGAAGACTAAGATCATGGCATCTGGTCCCATCACTTCATGGCAAATAGATGAGGAAACAATGGAAACAGAGACTTTATTTTTGGTGGCTCCAAAATCACTGCAGATGGTCACTGCAGCCATGAAATTAAAAGACATTTGCTCCTTAGAAGAAAAGCTATGACCAACCTTGACAACATATTAAAAAGCAGAGATATTATTTTACTGACAAAGGTCTGTAGAGTCAAAGCTATGGTTTTCCCAGTAGTCATGTACAGATGTGAGAGCTGGACCGTGAAGAAAGCCGAGTGCCGAAGAATTCATGTTTTCAAACTGTGGTTTTGGAGACGACTCTTGAGAGTCTGTTGGACTGAAATGATATCAAACCAGTCTATCCTAAAGGAAATCAGTCCTGAATATTCATTGGAAGAACTGATGCTGAAGCTGAAGCTCCAGTACTTTGGCCACCTCATGCAAAGAACTGACTAATTGGAAGAGACCCTGATGCTGGGAAAGACTGAAGGCAGGAGGAGAAGGGGATGACAGTATGAGATGGTTGGATGGCATCACTGACTCGATGGACATGAATGTGAGCAAGCTCAGGGAGTTGGTGATGGACAAGGAGGCCTGGCATGCTGCAGTCCGTGGAGTCACAAAGACTCGGACAGAACTGAGTGACTGAACTGAACTAAACTGTATTGGTTTTCCAGGGCTACCATAATGAAATATCACAGGCTGGGTGGCTTAAACAACAGAGATATATTCTGTCACAGCTCTGGAGGCCAGAAGTCTCAGGTGAAGATGTCGGCAAAGTTGGCTCCACCTGAGGGCTGGCGGCACGCATCCCTCCAGGCCCTTTCCCCCAGCTCCTGGTGTTCTTAGGCACCCCTGGCCTTGCACATGGCATTCTCCATGAGTCTTCCTGCCACTTTCTGTGCTTTTCTGTCTCTGTGTCCAAATTTCACCCTTTTTATAAGGATACTATTCCTATTGGATGAGGGACCTCATTTTAACATATTTACCTTTTTAAAGAACGAACTCCAAACATCGTCGCATCTCCCTCTATGTCACCTTCATGGAAATGCTGTTCTATATTTTCTATTAAATACTTTCAAGCTTTGTTTCTCACATTCTGGCCTTGGTCAATCCGGGCTTTATTTGCAACGGATGAAAAAAAAATCTAATTTTGTTTTCCCCGTTGGATTGCTGATGGCTGGACTCATCCCAGCTGGTTTCCCTGGTGTGCTGAGGACCCCAGCATCCTGAACCCTGATGTCCACATCCATGGCACACCGGGATTTTCCTCTGAAGTGCTCAGTGCTCAGAGCGGGGCCGTCCGTGCCTGCTCCCAGGAGGAGCTGAGCTGGAGCCTGCAGCAATGGCTGTGCCCTGCCGGAAGGGGCTGCAGAGATGGATTCTAGCTTTCTGGGGTGGCCATAACAAATGACTGCAAATTCAGTGCCTTGAAATGACAGGTTTTCCTCTCATAGCTCTGGAGGCCAGGAGTCTGAAGTCATTGCCTCAGAAGTGTTGATTCCTTCTGGAAGCTGCAAGAGAGAATCTGTCCCAGGCCGCTCTCTGAGCTTCCTGTGGCCTTTGGTGGTTCTTGGCAATCATCAGCCTATGGATGGGTCAAGCCAGTTTCTGCTTCATCTCACGTGGTCTCCTGCATGTCTGTGTGAGTTTCCCCTTCTCTCCTAAGCACTGTCAGTGGATTTAGGGCCCACCCTCATCTGCAAGGATGTCGCTTGAGAGCCTGTATTATGTTTGCCAAAACCTTTTGGAAAGCCAGGTCATATCCACAAGTTCTAAGTGGACATGGCTTTTGGGGGCCACTGTTCAGCCCACTCTAGGTCTTATCTGCAGTGGAAGATGAGTTTCGACTCACTGGGGCAGCAACAGTGACCCTCCTTCAGCAGTCGCTTTCTCTCACCCTTGCCGGGTGATCTGGGAGCCCAGTCCGCAGTTTTTCTTTTGTTCCTCCCAGACTCCCCAGTCCAGTGATGAGTTATCCCACTTCTGGAAATGTGTCTTAAGGAACTGACTCAACAGCATGAGAAAAAAGATCTTGTTGTTGCCTTGTTGATAACACTGAAAAGTTGGACGTAATCCCCAGGAGAGGAGGTAATTACTTAATTACTTCAATAATTACTTCAACAACACTTGTTCCTCACCCAGACTGACTGAGAGACTTAGAAGCAGCTGGGGAGAGGACCGAGCAGGATGAGAGGGGACGGTTGCCGCCTCCCTGGTGAGGGGGATGTGCCGCTTGTGATGGCTGGAGGGTCACATGATGTCAGTAAGGAAGTGGACACCCAGGGAAGTCTTGGGTGTGATAAGCTGGTCTGAATCCGTGAGCCTAAGCCATGAAGGATTAGTTTTCTCTGGTGGACCAGGCTGAGCCAGGAAGGAGGCTTTAGGAGGGCAGCCTGACGAAGTCTGCAGTAACCTCCTTACTTCGCTGGGACCCGTGAGCGGCCACCCAAATCACAAAAACATGGCAACACGGAAGGGTGCCTGATTAGGTGAAAAGTACGGCATAAAAACTGAGTTAGAGAAGTGCCTAGAAAAACAGAATTGCCCTATGGTCCAGAAAGCCTACTTCTGGGCATCTACCCGTAAAGAAAAACAGGGATTCCGAGAGATGTGTGTCCATCTGTGTTCATAGCAGCATTGTTCCCAGTAGTCAAAAAGTGGAAAGAACCCAAACGTCCATTATCCCCAAATAAATGGATGAACCAAGTGTGGTCTGTCCATGCAGTGTAATATTATTCAGCCTTAAAGAGGTAGGAAATTCTGACACACGTTACATCGTGGATGAACCTCGATCATTACTTCTAAATGAAGTAAGCCAAATGCAAAGGACAAATACTATACAATCCCCTGATATAGGGACCTGGAGCAGTCAGATTATTCATAGAAACAGAAAGCAGAATGTGGTTGCTGGGGCGGGTGGGAAGGGGAGGGGAGTTAGTGTTTAATTTGGGAAGTTACAAAGTTCTGTACGTGGATGGTGGTGATGGTTGTGTCACGAGGAAAAACAACACTGCAGAGCTTTGTGCATGTAACAGGTGGTTAAGTTGGAGTACATTATGTGTATTTCACCACAGTTTTCTTAGGGAAAGGATGCCTTGTATAGTAGCTGACTGGCTGAGGGGAGGGGGTGTTCAAATCCCAGCCACGCCTCTTTGTGCATTCTGTCCGTCTGGCTTTATTGCTGCTGCTCAGACGCTGTGTGGCAGTGGGGGTCCTCTGCCCTGTGGGAGGCTCCGGGCAGCAGGGGCGGGCGGCAGGCCTTCACCAAGTCACATCATCAAATACGGGCATGGATTTCCTCTCAGTTATTAGGTCTGTGACCTTGCACAAGCTGCCTCTCCTTTCTGAGCCTGTTTCCTTGTCGGTAGGAACAGGGACAGTCACATGACTGATGATAAAGCATGAGTGTCCTCTGAATGGCCCAGGCGGGAGTGCTGAGCTGAGCAGGCCCTCCACAGGGGCGAGTTCCTTTTCCGGAGCTCCACGTCAGAAAGAGATGCCTGTGGACAGTGCTGACATGATTCGTGTTGCCCAGGATGGACTCAGGCAGTATATATCCACTATCCTTTTATATGCCCAGAAAGTCTGGCAGGATATTCACCAAGGTGTGAGGAACGGGTGATAGGATGGCAGCTAGGAATTTTTTTCCTTAATCTCAATTCAGGGAGATCTTGAGCAAGTATCCTGACACCTCTAAACCTCAGTTTGGTTTTCTCAGATGCAAAATAAGAATGTTTTTTTTTCTCTTTAATGCTTTATTGTGGGAATGTTCAAGCCTTCACCAAAGAAGAATAGTCATGAACTCCACTGCCCAACGGAGAAGGCGATAGCACCCCACTCCAGTGCTCTCGCCTGGAGAATCCCAGGGACGGGGGACCCTGGTGGGCTGCAGTCCACGGGGTCGCCAGGAGTCGGGCACGACTGAGCGACTTCACTCTCACTTTTCACTTTCATGCATTGGAGAAGGCAATGGCACCCCACTGCAGTGCTCTTGCCTGGAGAACCCCAGGGACGGGGGACCCTGGTGGGCTGCCGCCTATAGGGTCACACAGAGTCGAGCACAACTGAAGGGACTTAGCAGCAGCAGCAGCCACTACCCAAGAATGAAGAGTTAGCAATAAATTACCAATTTTGTTTCATCACTGCCTCCCTACCTCTCATCCTGCTGGTTATATTAAAGCAAATCCCAAACAAAGAAACTCTTAAAAAAAAAATCACCACAATACCATTATCACACCTATATATATATATATATATTTTTTTTTTTTTGCTTAATTTTTTGGTCACACCACACACAATGCAAGACCTTTGTTCCCCAACCAAGACTGGAAGCCACGCCCCCTACAGCAGAAGCTCAGAGTCCTAACCACAGGACCGCCAGGGAAGTCCCTAAGTAATTTTAAAAACTGATTCTTAAAAAAATTTTAGGCATAGGGACTTGGGCGGTCCAGGTTAGGGCTCATGCTTCTACTGCAGGGGGCACAAGTTCCATCCCTAGTCAGGAACTTGAGATCCTGGTTTGTAGCCACAAGGGGGTCTGTCTTCACTTGGTTTGCTGGACTCGCCCCACCCCCTAGGCCCTCAGGAAGGACCACCAGCACTGGGCAGTGGAAGATGGCAGAATGAGGGAATGTGGAGGTGGGAAACAGAGCCGGAGGGGCTCAAAGGAAAGGCCGTGGGGGGTGGAGGATGGGGTCCGGCAGCCTGGATCGCCCCTTCCCCTGGGCTGAGGGCAGTGACACCAGGAGGAAACACTGCAGAGGGTGAAAAGCTGCAGAAAGCTCAGGAGAGCGTGGGAGCAACAGCACACATCATTAGGGTGGAGAGGGAGCACGCAGCTTGGTTCCGAGGGGCTGGGGCAGATGAGAAAGAGGAAGATGAGCCTCTCCAGGGATCTGACTCCACAAGCGTGGACACCAGGCAGGCAGATGAGAAATTCGCAGGACCCGGCATCCTCCATGAGCAGCTGAGGAGAAGCCGGAGACTGGCGGTAAGGGAGCTCTGGGAGGAGGGCCCAGGGGCTCCGAGCCCGGATTCTCCCCCATCACCTGAGTGGTCCTGGGCAAGGCTCCCTCCCTTCCCTGAACTTCAGCTTTCCCCACCTGCAAACCAGGGGTGAGCCAGAAGCCCCCTAGGGCTTTCTTTTCGCTCAGGCAAGGCCAGTATCCCATCTCACTGACTGCTCCCTGGGGGTGAAGGAGGGGGCCACTGCTGGGATCTGGATGTGTTGGTGACTCCTTTGGCACTTTTTCTTTCAAGACGGTAAACACCAAGGCCACTGTGTGGATCACAATAAACTGTGGAAACTTCTTAAAGAGATGGGAATTTCAGACCACTTGACCTGCCTCTTGAGAAACCTATACGCAGGTCACAAAGCAACAGTTAGAACTGGACATGGAACAACAGACTGGTTCCAAATAGGAAAAGGAGTATGTCAAGGCTATACATTGTCACCCTGCTTATTCAACTTCTATGCAGAGTACATCATGAGAAAAGCTGGAATCAAGATTGCCAGGAGAAATATCAATAACCTCAGATATGCATTTGACACCACCCTTATGGCAGAAAGTGAAGAGGAACTAAAAAGCCTCTTGATGAAAGTGAAAGAGGAGAGTGAAAAAGTTGGCTTAAAGCTCAACATTCAGAAAACGAAGATCTTTTGACACCACCCTTATGGCAGAAAGTGAAGAGGAACTAAAAAGCCTCTTGATGAAAGTGAAAGAGGAGAGTGAAAAAGTTGGCTTAAAGCTCAACATTCAGAAAACGAAGATCATGGCATCTGGTCCCATCACTTCATGGCAAATAGATGGGGATACAGTGGGAACAGCGGCTGACTTTATTTTGGGGGGCTCCAAAATCACTGCAGATGGTGATTGTAGCCATGAAATTAAAAGGCATTTACTCCTTGGAAGGAAAGTTATGACCAACCTAGACAGCATATTCAAAAGCAGAGACATTACTTTGCCAACAAAGGTCCATCTAGTCAAGGCTATGGTTTTTCCAGTAGTCATGTATGGATGTGAGTTGGACTATAAAGAAAGCTGAGTGCAGAAGAATTGATGCTTTTGAATTATGGTGTTGGAGAAGACTCTTGATCAGTCCTGGGTGTTCATTGGAAGGACTAATGCTGAAGCTGAAACTCCAGTACTTTGGCCACCTGATGAGAACAGCTGACTCATTGGAAAAGACACTGATGCTGGGAAAGATTGAGGGCAGGAGCAGAAGGGGAGGACAGAGGATGGATGAGATGGTTGGATGGCATCATTGACTCAATGGACATGTGTTTGGGTGGACTCCAGGAGTTGATGATGGACAGGGAGGCCTGGTGTGCTGCGATTCATGGGGTCACAGAGAGCCGGACACAACTGAGTGACTGAACTGAATTGAACTGAAACATCAAGTCCAGGCTCAAAACCACAAGTCACCAAGTCAAAGTACCAAGTAAGCTCAGGCTGTAGCATATAGCATTCTGGATTCCATTCCTCACTCTGCCCTTCCTGGCCTGTGATACAAGGTAGCATTCCACAAAGGACTGGTGATGCCCGTCAAGGCTAAAGAAATGGGCCCAGCCGGCTTTTCCTGAACCCAGATCCCAGACTTCTGAAAAGCAGTTAATGCTTGGAGTAGATTTGGTTAATTCACCTCCAAGGAAAACCTGCTGAATATTTTTAGCCAAACCAAACAGAAAAGTGAATAAATATAGAAATAAACCGCTTGCCTGAATTTCTGGCCCACAACCCAGCCACCTGTCAACCCCACCACCATTGTGAAACCACAAGGCCAGAGGTCACGCCAGCCAGCTTGCATGTGTGGGTCATTGTCAGCCACGCTAATGAAATTCATTAGCCGATTGTGAGCTAGGTCTAGTGCTATTCAGGTCTAGGCCCTCTGAATTTGCCTGATGACACTGGCGCATGGTGGAGAAGCTCAGACCACAGAGCCTGAATACAGGCTCCCTAAGTGCCTTGCCCAGGGTTGAGTCACGCCCCACCCAAGGTGCCCCAGTCGGTCCTCCTGAATCACGGCAGTTCCCTGGAAACTGCTCCATGTGAGCTTGAGGACAGGAGGGCAGACTGGTGTCCATACTAATTTCCTGGGAAAACAGGATGAGCAATGCCCTCTGGGGCTGTAGAAGCCGGGAGTGAGGGGTCGTGGCCAGAGCTGGTTAGGGCAGAATGGAGTAGCACTTGACGCGGCCCGCTTTGGGCTTTGTAATGGGTCAAATCGTGCCCCTCCAGAAATGGCCAAGGAAGGATTCCCTGATGGTCCAGTGGTTAGGACTCTGTACTTCCACTGCCAGGGGCCCGGGTTCGATCCCGATTGGGAAACTAAGATGCCACATGCCATATTCACGGCCAAAAAAAGGAAGAAAGAAAGGAAAAAAAACATGTCCAAGTCCTAGCCCCCAATACCTCCAAACAAAGACTGTTACTATATTTAGAAATAGGGTTGTTGCAGATGTAGTAAGTTGAAATGCGGTCATGCTGGAGTAGGGTGGGCCTCTTATCCAGTAAAGCTGTGTCCTTATAAATAAAAAGGGAAAGTTGGGGCACAGGCACATGTAGGGAGGATGCCTTGGACTTGAAGGCAGCGCTTGGGAAGATGCCCCTGTGTACAAGCCAGAGATGGCTAGCAAACCCTTGGGAGCAAGACAGGTTCAGAACAGACACTTTCCTCGGCCCTCGGACAACAGCAACCCTGCTGAGCCTCCAGAGCTGTGAGAGATGTCTCTGCTGTGCAACCCGCCCAGTTCACAGTGCTCTGTGACAGCACCCTCGGACAGGGGTTTGAGTGGCGATGGGCCAGAATCTTGGGTTGATGGCCTCCTCCCTGGGAGCCCTGGGGCAGGTTACCTTCCTTCTTTGAGTCTGGGGCCTAGAACCCGAGACTCAGGGGCCCCGTCTGGATAAAGCCCAGCCAGGTCCCCCGGATGCGTTCCCTGGACATCTGGAGGTGGTGGGAAACTTGAAGCGGTGCCCCCTTAGCTCTGGAGACTGGACTGAGTTGCCCATTTTGGGCCCAATGCCAGACACACAGCAGAGGCAGCCGGAATCCCATGAGGCACTGAAACAGAATTCCAGAGAGATCAGGACAAAAGACAGAGGAGAGCGGAGGCTTTGTGCAGACCCTGCCTCGGCTCCTGTTCCTCCTGGGGCCTGGCTGTTCTGTGCCGGCTGGGTTCTGATGTGTATGTCCTTTCTGAAGACTCTCCTTCCTTGAGGTGTCACAGAACAGTACGCTAGCTAATCTCTTTGCCTGTCTTTGGAAGTGCTTTGAAACTTGTGAAGTGGGGAACACGTTTTCTTGGCAACAGCCGCCTTATTGAGCACCTGCTGCACGAGGTAAAGAAGCTGTAAGTCCTGCCCTGGGTGGTCCAGGCCAGGGTGGCGCCACAGCGCGGCGCGGGGAGGCAGTGGCCAGCCCATCTTGCCCCCACCCCCGCCCAGTTCAGAATGGGACAGGCTGGCCGGCCGGGCTCCAGTGTTTCCCACTGTCGACTAGAAGAGGTTTTGTGAGACGTCAGAGGCAGCATTCATCCCCTTCCTCATCTTTTTTCTCTTTTTGAGAAACGTGAGCTAGCAGCAAAATTATGAAAAGCATAACTGAGGTAAAACAGGCAGCGCTGGGAACTCCCTGGCAATCCAGTGGTTAGAAGTCCAGGCTCTCACTGCCAAGGGCCCGGGTCGAGGAACTAGGATCTTGCATGCCCTGAAGCGTGACCCAGAAAAATGAAATAGGCAGGGACTTCCCTGGAGGTCCAGAGACTAAGACTCCAGGCTCTCAGTGCCAAGGGCCCGGCTTGATCCCTGGTCAGGGAACTAGATCCCATCCCACATGCCGCAACTAAGAGTTCACAGGCTGTAACTAAAGATCCTGCGTCCTGTAAGACTCTGTACTCTACAGCGAAGATCTGAGTGCCACAACTCAGACCTGACGCAGGCAGATGAGTAAGTAAATAAATATTTAAAACAAATAAAACAGGCAACGTGGCAGGGTGGCTAAGAGAGGGAGTCTAGTACTCAACTGACCAAGTTCAAGTGTGACCTTGGGCAAGTTAATGAACCTCCCTACTTGTCAATTTCCTCATCCATACAATGAAGACAATAAACCCCACTGCAGTTTCCTGAGGATTAATTTAAAGGAGTCAACACAGGCAAAGTGCTTATACTAGTGGCTGGCACATAGTAAGACACATGTAGGTATCTGCTATTGTTAATAAATGCACAAGGTTGGGGAACACAATGAAAGAAGTGGTTATTATTTGGGATAAGACGTTTCTTGGGGGACTGTCCAGCTCACAATGACCCACCTGACCATCCTCACCTCTAAGGAGTGGGCGCCAGCATCCATGTTCGGACAGCTAGCTCAGACACTGGCTGGAGTGGGCATCTGGGCCATGTGAGCAACTGAATTCTTCCCTTAGAACTGGATCAAAGAAAGAACTCCCAGTAACTATATATAACATTGTATATGTAATTTTTCAAGTCTCCTGTAAATGCGTTATCATATTTTCATAATTTAAAAGATAGAGCTCATAGAGTGTTGATCTCAGCGGATCTCTTGAGGGGTCCCCTTCTGTCAGGCTGAAGTGACACAGCAGAGGAAGTCTGGATGCAGGGTAAGAAGACACAGAGAGAAGCAGGAACCCAGAACCGAGAGAAGGGCCCTGGTTTCTGGCCGTTTCTGAGGCCTGTCTACCTTTATGCTCTTAGGGGTCCTGTGAGACACCCTTGATTCCTTCTAAGCCATTCCCACTCTATCTGAAGCTACCCTGGTTGGTTTCCGTTGCAGCAGGGGTCTCGGGGAGCACTCTGATGCTGCAGCCTGCCCTCCCCTCGTTTCTCTGAATCAGCTACAAGGAAACGTCCACTCCTCTCCCTTCAGCCCAGGCAGACTGCAGTTTCAGTTTCACGGCTCCCGTGAAGTTCAGTTTCGTGGCTGAAGAAAGAAGGAACCAGGAGTTGAGCAACCTGGCTTCCCCACCATGCATTGGGCACTTCTTCCTAAACCTCGTTCTGAGCACTTAACATGCATCGTCTCATTTGCTTGATTGTGACTATCAGACTGGATCTCTGTTTCACAGATGAAGAGCCTGAGGCTTCTGAGAAGTTAAGAGGTTCGGACAGTGTCACCCAGCTAAGTCAGGTGGACACCTGGGATCCAAATCCAAAGTCTGTGCTTTCAGCCTCCTTCCCATCCTCCTGGAGCCCCTGGGTTCCATCCCTCTGTTCTGACAGACCCTTGACCATGTCTCGGCTCATGAAAGGGGATGTGGCTAGGTTTTGGAAGAGCCACACATACTCCACACATGTTAACACACTGCCCTCCCCCTCCCCCCCCGCCCCCCCCCCCACTCCCTTTCCTTCTCC
>SJYC01121142.1:0-35889 GCA_006408675.1 Madoqua kirkii
ACTTCCTTTCCTTGCTTCTTAGCAACTGACTCAGAGCGGATGGAGGGGAAAGAAGTGAGGTCACATTTAAATTGGTCAATTTGAGCAGCTCACCGCAAAGGCTGGTGTGGGAGAGAGATGCAATTAATCTGAAAAACACAGTGGTTTTTATTTTTAAAAATATGATCCGTGGCCTTCAAACCTCTGTGCGGCTGTGCCAGGCATCCATTTCCACTCGTCAGCAGCAGCCTGGCATTTTATAAAGTCCCTGTGAATTTTTAAAAAAATGAATGGCATTTGTCTTTTTTCAAAAGTAAAACAAATCAATACATGTTTGTTGTAAAAAATTTGGGCTTGAGGGGTGGGAAAAGAGCAGAAAGAGGACAACAGTATTTACCCATAAGTCTTGCAATGGATAGATTAGTCAGCCACGAAAGGAACAGACCACAATACGTGCACCAACACGGATGGATCGCCAAAAGTGTTATGGTGCGTCAGAGGTCAGACCCAAAGGAGGATGTATCTTCTGACTATTTGTACGAACTTCAAGAAGGGGTGAAACGATCTATAGTGACAGAAGGCAGATAGGGGGATGTCCAGGCCAGCAGGTGGGGGGCTGGGATCAACAGCAGAGGAGCAGAAGAGGCTTTGTTTGGGTTGTGAGAATGTTCTCTATTGGTGTCTTGATTCGGGTGGTGGTTACCTTGGTGTAGACTTTCACCAACACTTATCAACCTGTTCTTTTTAAATGGGTGACTTTTATTTCATGTAAATTGTATTTTGATAATGTTGATTTCAAGAGGCAAAAGAATGACTTATAATCCCACCCACTGCAGAGATAACTGCTATTAAGGTTTTGGTGTGTGTATGTAAATCAATTGACTGACTGTGTGTAACAAAAGATTCAGTTCAGTTCAGTTCAGTCGCTTAGTCATGTGACCTGATGAATCGCAGCACTCCAGGCCTCCCTGTCCATCACCAACTCCCAGAGTTCACTCAAATTCATGTCCATTGAGTCCATGATGCCATCCACCCATCTCATCCTCTGTCGTCCCCTTCTCCTCCTGCCCCCAATCCCTCCCAGCATCAGGGTCTTTTCTAATGAGTCAACACTTTGCATGAGGTGGCCAAAGTACTGGAGTTTCAGCTTCGGCATCAGTCCTTCCAATGAACACCCAGGACTGATCTCCTTTAGGATGGACTGATTGGATCTCCTTGCAGTCCAAGGGACTCTCAAGAGTCTTCTCCAACACCACAGTTCAAAAGCATCAATTCTTCGGCATTCAGCTTTCTACCCAGTCCAAATCTCACATTCATACATGACCATTGGAAAAGCCATAGCCTTGACTAGACGGACCTTAGTCGGCAAAGTAATGTCTCTGCTTTTGAATATGCTATCTAGGTTGGTCATAACTTTTCTTCCAAGGAGCAAGCGTCTTTTAATTTCATGGCTACAATCACCATCTGCAGTGATTTTGGAGCCCTCCAAAATAAAGTCAGCCGCTGTTTCCACTCTTTCCCCATCTATTTGCCATGAAGTGATGGGACCAGATGCCATGATCTTCATTTTCTGAATGTTGAGCTTTAAGCCAACTTTTTCACTCTCCTCTTTCACTTTCATCAAGAGGCTTTTTAGTTCCTCTTCACTTTCTGCCATAAGGGTGGTGTCATCTGCATATCTGAGGTTATTGATATTTCTTCCAGCAATCTTGATTCCAGCTAGTCTGACGCTGTTTCCACTCTTTCCCCATCTATTTGCCATGAAGTGATGGGACCAGATGCCATGATCTTCATTTTCTGAATATTGAGCTTTAAGCCAACTTTTTCACTCTCCTCTTTCACTTTCACCAAGAGGCTTTTTAGTTCCTCTTCACTTTCTGCCATAATGGTGCTGTAATCTGCATATCTGAGGTTATTGATATTTCTCCCGGCAATCTTGATTCCAGCTTTTCTCATGATGTACTCTGCATAGAAGTTGAATAAGCAGGGTGACAATATACAGCCTTGACATACTCCTTTTCCTATTTGGAACCAGTCTGTTATTCCATGTCCAATTCTAACTGTTGCTTTGTGACCTGCGTATAGGTTTCTCAGGAGGCAGGTCAAGTGGTCTGGTATTCCCATCTCTTGAATAATTTTCCTCAATTTATTGTGATCCACACAGTCAAAGGCTTCAGCATAGTCAATAAAGCAGAAATAGATGTTTTTCTGGAACTCTCTTGCTTTTTCCATGATCCAGCAGATGTTAGCAATTTGATCTCTGGTTCCTCTGCCTTTTCTAAACCCAGCTTGAACATCTGGAAGTTCACGGTTCACATACTGCTGAAGCCTGGCTTGGAGAATCTTGAGCTTTACTTTACTAGCGTGTGAGATGAGTGCAATTGTGTGGCAGTTTGAGTATTCTTTGGCATTGCCTTTCTTAGGGATTGGAATGAACACTGACCTTTTCCAGTCCTGTGGCCACTGCTGAGTTTTCCAAATTTGCTGGCATATTGAGTAACAAAGATTAGTTTTAGATAAATGTTCAATCCTCTGTAATACATTTTTTTTTTTTAATTAACCTCAGGGACTTCCCTAGCAGTCCAGTGGTTAAGACTTAAGCTTCCAATAAATCACGTACAGGTTTGACTCCTGGTTGGGTCCCTCATATACCTTGGGGCCAAGAAACCCAAAACATAAAAAAACAGCAGCAATATTACGCTTCCAAATCTCCCAAACTAGAGAAGTAGGGCGTGTGGCAGGTCATCACTCAGCTACCCAGTACACAGGCTGCTGAGTAGGAAATGGGGCTCCCACGCCCGCTCCGTCCCTCCCCACCCATGAGCCTAGAAAATGCGCTGACTTCACATCAGCTCAGAAGCGGGAGGGGGATGTTCCCTGACTTCAGGATGAGAACATGACTCCTCTACTTTTACCAGGAGAATAAGCACATTATTTGATCAGTACATTAAATGCCATCAGAACAGAGTGTGTGTTCCATTATGCTGGTGTCTCATGCCTGTTAAAAATGAGGCTCAGGAATACTCTCCTGGATGATGTAATTTTGAGACGGAGTTTTCAGTCGGAGCTTTGGGAGTGTTCCCCCAAAGCAGCAGTTCCATGGGGCAGCTATGAAATTAAGAACAAATAATTCTGCTTCTAGCACCTGGCATATGATTACAGGCATAGCTTCATGCCATTAAGGGGCTCCAGAAACATGACTCCAAATAGGTTGCATCTCATTTCATCCTGTGACTTCCTGTGTTCCTTGACAGCCTGATAAAGCTGACTGTGAGTTTCCTCCGGCCCCTGGGAAGTGGCATCTGAGGAAGTGCGTGCTGTTGCATGAGTGTGGACAATATAATCTCCCCCACACTGTGAACCACAGGATGCCTGGGGAGCAGCCTGTACTGGCTGAGAAGGTGGGAAAAACATTTTCCTTCAAACCAGGGGTTCTCAGTCAGGGCTGATTCTGCCTCCCAGGTGACATGCGGTAACGCCTGGAGACATTCTGTTTGTCGCAAATCGTGGCTGCTCCTGGCATCTATGAGTTAGGGCCAAGGATGCTGCTAAACACCCTCCAGTGCCTCGGGGAGCTGTGTGCTGCCAGGACTGATCCAGCCCTTAAATGTTCATAGCAGCCAAAGTTGAAACCCCTGCAAAGACGCTGTACTGAGTGTCCGTGCTCCATTGTTGGGCAACAACATAAGCTTGAAAAGGGCTGTAATCAGGGCCTTGGGAACACGGGTTCGAAGATGACAGTGGCAATATGAAAATACAATGCTTATTCTACACGCTCACCCACTGCGGGGCTGTGAGCTCATTTAATTTCTATGACTCTGGGGAAAGGTGCTGTTATAATCCCATTTTACAGCAAATCAACCAAAGATATACACATCTGGTAAATGGAAGGGCAAGGAGTTTGTTTTCTTCTCAGCACACTTTTTTGGGGGGTGCGAAGGGGGAAGAAGGGTGTCTGATTCCCTTCACTCAACTATGAGCCCTGCGAGGGAGGGCAGCCTCTTATGTGAGCTGGACCTATAGTCCCCAGCAAAGTCCTTGGCCCTCAGCAGGTGCTGACATGGGTTGAATGGAATTGAATGAAAGCAGGCAGGAAGCAGGGCAGTATTGCCTAATGATTAGAATGTTGGCATTGCAGTTTGATTTCCAACCATTCAACAGGCAGCCATCGTGCAGCTTCCAGAGTCCAGAACAGGCAGGGACCTGTCGGAACTGACCTATGCTTGCCCATGAGAGCTGACTGTTGTTCAGGAATTTTGCAAGCTGGTTGTCAGAGCCATTAAACATGATGGAATTAATATCAACTTACATTTAAATAAATTGTATTTTTAAAAAGGTAATAAAACTCATCAGTTCAGTACAGTTCAGTTGCTTGGTCGTGTCCGACTCTTTGCGACCCCATGAACTACAGCACACCAGGCCTTCCTGTCCATCACCAACTCCCCACTTCCTAATTATTATACTAGCATTTCTGTTCTGAAGGTTATTTATGCCTATTTTAGGGGTCGCCAAACTTCTTCTGTAAAAGGGCCAGATAGAAATATTTTAGGCTTTGCAAGCCCTGAGCTGAGATACCCCCCCGCCCCTGTTTTGTGTCCCCTGGAATGTTGTATCTGTAGGGTGGAAACACTGCAATCGGGTACGTCTCTTCCCAACTCTACATGTTCAGTGAGGCCTGCTGGTAACCTGAGATGGCCGTGGTGGGAATATTTCCACTAGGGAGATTGTCAAATGCTATAAGTCAGCAACCCCCTCCCTGTGCAAGCTGATGCTTAAACATTCACCAGCACACCGCTGGACACAGTGATGGGCAGAACTGGAACAGATCTTGCCCTCTTGGAGGATACAGTGTGTTGGGTTTGTGGAGCATTTTGTGGAGAGGTGAGGAGGGAACTGGGCAAAGGACCTATGGGCATGTGGTAGGTAGAAGCAGACACCTGGGTGGCCCTCTCTCAGGGCCAGTCATCGGCTCTCACGCTCTCCTCCCCACCGGGGACTGTGCCACTTCCTCACGTCCCTTTGTGGGCTTTGCCCTCTGAGTTGGCTCCAGGGGGTGACCTGAGGGAACTTAGGGTTGAGCTGCAAGCTGTTTCCTGCTCCCTCACTACATGCCCCCAGCGTCTAGCATGGAGTAGCATCTTCACCAACATGGCCCCCGCGTGGATCCGTGCTATACTGTTGATCCAAGTGGAAGAGGCACTTGCAGTGAGCTGGTGAGAGCAGAACATTGGTCTTTGGGACGGGCTCAAACGAGCGGCCAGCAAAGACTGGAGAACATGGAAGCTTTCACTGGTGATCTTTGTGAATCAACTGGCCCATGAGCCCTGGGACAGTGATGGGTTCGTGACCTTGTCTGTCGGTCCTACTGCTCCATGACCCTCTCAAGTTTGATGCCAGGAGGGTGACCTCTAAGGGACCTGCACTATTGCTGGCAGAATCTGGACTCCTGTGGCACCGAGGATGACCTGGGTACCTGAGGCATTGGTGGAAACTCAGTGGGCTTGTGTCTCCTACAGAGGCTGGGGGGCTGCAGGGAGGGGGCTTCTGATGGAATCTGACAGCTGGACTTACTCGTTTTTAGGTCAAGAACCAGGGCCATTGGGAGGTGAAGGACTCTGTGTATCACTGAGTATAAGTGCATCCCATCTCCTCACAGCCTCGCTCACTGACCTCAATCTACAGCCTAGCAACAGGGGACAGGTGAGCCTGACCACAGGTCACTGTGTATTTGCTTGCAAGGACGAGGGCTACTGTTGACCAGGAACTCCTGCTTTCAATTTCCAGGGAACTTCTTATAGTTGTGGGCTCCATGTCACTGACCTCAAACTCAAACCAAGAAATATTATTGAAAGATATATTGATCAAATTCAGCACTTTTCTTCCTGAGCCTCTGCTCAGGAAAACATTACAAAAGGAGTGGGAAAGACATGGTCAGACAGAATTTTGGGTCAAAATCTTGGCTAAGATCCTCATGTTTGTCTAAACCTCAACTTCCTCATTCTTAAGATGGAGATGGTAATTTCTATCTTCTGGGTGGTTGAGAGGAAGAAAAGAGAACAAATTTATAACTCCCCTAGCATAGTACCTGGCACTTTATCATGCTGTTCCTATTCAGTGCTTACAGATCAAGCACCATACCAACAGTGCTGAGGAGGTCTGGATGAAATCTGAAATTGCCTCCTGGTAAATCTCATTCTGCTGAAGTTCTGCTCCCTGAATGGGGAGAGGAGGGTCCATAGATGTCCCTCAAGTGGGCAGCAGCTGCTTTGTCTGCCATCGAGCCTCTCCACTCATGATTTCCTGTTGCAACCCATCACCTCCTTCCTGGGTACCCTCGACAGCCTCTCCACCAGCCTCCCTGCCTCCAGGCTGCTGCTTTGCAAACCTTGTCCATGTGCTGTGGCCAGTGACCTGGATGCAGGTGACATCTACAAGCCACTCCCCTGGCTGGCCTGTGTGGTGGCTTCCCAGTGCTTTCAGGGGAGAGTCTGGTCCCTGGCCTGCACTTCAGGGCACTGCTTGCTGCACCCCTGCTCACCTTTAGGGCCTCTGCCGTGCACTCCCCGGGCTCTTTCTATGCCATGGCAAAATGCCTGCCGTTTCCTGCATGGGCTGAGGGTCTTCCCTGATTCCTAATGACCACTTGGAGTCAGCACATGTCCACAGTGCCACAGCATACACCCGCAAACCTCTCCCCACTCCCACCCCCATTCCTGCAGTGCCACGAGGACTATCGTAACTGTCTTTACATGGCCTTAGACTGAGCTTCGCACCTGGGCCGGGTCCTGATTAGCCACACGAGGCTGGCAGCCTCTCTGTATCCTTACCTGCAGGAGGGGATGGTGATGGGTCAATCCTGTGTCATAGTGTTGCTGTGAGAAGGAAAAGTTGTATGTGTGCTTAGGATGCTAGGAATTATTCCTGCAATTGGCAAACAGCAGCTCAATAAAGGTCTGAACAACAGATCTAACCCCCTGAAATGGGCTTCCCAGGTGGTCAAGAACCTGCCTGCCAATGCAGGAGATGTAAGAGACGTGGGTTCAATCCCTGGGTCAGGAAGATCTCCTGGAGGAGGGCATGGCAAGCCACTCCAGTGTTCTGGCCTGGAGAATCCCAGGGACAGAGAGGAGCCTGGTGGGCTACCATCCACAGGGTCGCAAAGAGCCAGACATGACCGAAGTGACTGAGCAGGCACAAACCCTCTTACAGGTACGGGCTGGGGCTGTGTCATCGGTTAGGGGCTCTGGCTTGACTCCTTGTTTGATGGTTTTCTCAAGGCTGTTGAAGTTCAGAACTTGAAGGAGAGAAATTGCCAGCAGGTTGTAGGGAGTCAGTGAATTCCTCATTTCCCCACCTCATTTGCCTCCCCAGGGCTCATGAGAGAACAGCTTTGCACATTTATCTCCCAGGCAGCCTGCATGTGTCTTCTCTGCGGAGGGACACACATCGGGCCCTGACTTCCACCCAGGGGCCAGCCCTGGTCCGGCTTGGGTGAATCTTTTGGGGAGCCCTAACCTTGTGTGTTCTGGAGCAGGGGAAAGGGACAGTCCCCATGGAAGGGCTGCCGTGGACAGACTTTGGCATTTATGATGCAGTTCAATGCATGCTCACACACCCAAGTGTCCACTTACAGAGGCACCTTCACTAAACAAAAAGGCACAAATCTGGGGGTTTTAATGCTATTGACTACAGAAGTGTGTGGATGTGAGGAACCCCACCCCAAAGCTGAGCACTGGCTAGGTAGCTCTGGGTACCTTTTCCGATGGCACACAGGGACCATTTCTTGTTGCACAGCTGGAGTGCCCCTGTGACATGGCAGTTCTTTCTCTGAGGGTGCTTCCAATATGGTTCTCTCACAGCCCTGCAGGGCCTGGGAATGCAGACAGAAATGACCCAGCCTGAAGGAGAGAGAAAAAAAGGTTTGGGCCGCTGGGGTGCAGGCAGAGGGGGCGCCCATAACGCTGGAGAGGGAGTCTGTGTCTAGGTTCCTGTTAGGAACTGATCAGGCTCCAGGAGGAAAAGGAAAGCAAGGGGGGATGGTGGCTGGGGAGCCTGTCTCCTCCCCGCAGAAGCTTGAGGTCCCCAAGGCAGACAGACATCTGTAAATGACCAGAAGGCCTATGGAGTCCCACCGGCTGAGCCAGGGTGCGTGTGTCTCATTATTTGGATACCTGATGGAACATTTGCAGTTCCAGGGAATATCTATGTCCCGTGGCCATCCAGGTGGGCGGCCAGAGCTGAGCGGGGGTGGACGCTCACCTGGTCATCCAGGTGGGCGGCCAGAGCTGAGCGGGGGTGGGGGGTCACCTGGCCATCCAGGTGGGCGGCCAGAGCTGGGCGGGGGTCCCAGGTCGGGCGGCCCTCCTCCGGCGCCTGCGGTCCAGCCCTCCCTGGCCCCGGCCTGCTCTCTGCCACCCGCGCGGACCGCTCTCAGGCCCGGGCCGCCTGGGCACCGGCGGCGGGGGGGCGCGGCCGGCGTGACGTAAGGCGCCCCGCCCCCAGCCCCCGGTTCCGGGCGGGGCGCCGGGGTCCCACGGGCCAGGCCGCCCCCGCCTCCCTCCCCGGGGCCGCCGCTCCTGCCCGGCCGCGCCCGCCCCTCGCACCCCCGCCGGCGGACCCCGCCCGCGCGAGGCCGAAGCCGCGGCGGCGGCCGGCGTTGCCGCCATTGACGTCAGAGGGCGGGCACATGACCCCCGGGGACCAATCGCGCGCGCGCCGCGCGGCTCCGCGAGCTCCCCGCCGCGCCGGCCCCTGCGGCCCCGCCGCACACTCGCCCTCCGCCGCCCGGGCCCCGCCCCTGCGGGGCGCCCCCAGCCCCGCGCCCGCCGCCTTCCCGGGGGCTGGGGGGGTGCGGGCCGCCGCCCGGGGGGCCCCGCCGCCCCGGCAGCCCGGGCCAGCCCCTCTCCCCGCTTCCCTCCGGCCCGGCCATGGATTTGACCAGCAGCTCGGCCGGCGGCGACCCTCGGCAGATCGAGGAGACCAAGCCGCTGCTGGGGGGCGACGTGCCGGCCCCCGAGGGCACGAAGATGGGCGCCGTGCCCTGCCGCCGGGCCCTGCTGCTGTGCAACGGGATGAGGTACAAGCTGCTGCAGGAGGGCGACATCCAGGTCTGTGTCATCCGGCACCCGCGGACCTTTCTCAGCAAGATCCTCACCTCGAAATTCCTGAGGCGCTGGGAGCCGCACCACCTAACGCTGGCCGACAACAGCCTGGCGTCCGCCACGGTGAGTCGCTCTGCGCGTCGGCGCGCCCGCACCCCCGCGCCTCCCCTCGGGGCCGGGGAGGCGCCCCCTCCCACCAGCCGCTGCACCTGGAGCTCGGGGCCTGCCCGGCGCCTGGGGGGTGGTGGTGGGGGCACCAGGAGAACCGGGCACCCCTTTCCCCGGCTGGGCTCCCGGCTGCATTGTGGATTCCGGCGGGCCCGGGGAGACCCTGGAATTCTGGAGAGGATCTGGCCCTGTCCCCAGACTGAGCATTCGGGCACCTCCAGGCCCAGCGCTTGTGTTCCTTAACGGCTGGGACCTTGGGATAGACCCGAGGCTGGGCCCCGTTGGTGGTGAGGGTTCCCTTTCTGAAGGCACATCTGGATCTGCGCCGGAAGGGAAAACAAAACAATTTTTTTTAAAAAAGAAAAGCCCCAACAACCTCAAAACCCCAAAACCCTAAAAATTTCCAGAAGCCAGTTCCTTTCTTTGCTCTACCCGTCTTTTTCCTGCCCGGGCTGGCAGGCAAAACTGGGTGCTTCCCTTTCTGGAAAAAAAAAAAAAAAACAACAACCCACCTCGTTTGGCAACGCAGGGAGGGTGGAAGTGGAGGGGGAGGGGGCGGGGGGTCCTCAGTTATCTCCTCCCCACCGAGGGCGGTCAAGTTCCAGTGCGGAAGCTGGCTTGTGGGGCTCTGGTGTTGCATTGTCTGTGTAGTATATCGTACGTGTGTTTTGTTGCTGGAGGTTGTATTTATGTTATTGTTTTAAAATGTATGGTTGTGACTGGGTCACCCTGATGAGAGAGAGAGAAGTCGCGGATTGGTTTCTGAAATCAAATCTGCAAGGTGGAGAGAGAGGGCTGTGGTGGGGTCGCTGCGGGGGAGGGTAGCAGGCAGGAGGTGAACAGGATGCTTTGTGTTTTGAAACAAGGACAGTTTAAAGCACCAGCTCTGCTTGGGCCCGAGTCTTACTGGGTGCAGAGTGGTGTGTGGTGGGGGGTGTCCCATCCTCTCTGGAGAGGTGCAGGTCTTCCCCAGAATGCAGTCTTCCCTGGGGCAGCCGTCATCCTGTTTACTAAGCCTGTGGGGCAGTGGGGGTGTGCTGAATCCAATGCCTGCCCACACCTGTGCCAAGAAAACCCAGCCAGGAAGCAGGGTGTCACTTACACGACATGTCACAAACGTGTAGCGTGTGCAGACATCCCCCCAGCGTCCATGTTCCCTTGGCAGTGTGTCACAGGCCATGACACATGCTCCGAGGAATGGGGAGGGGGGAAAAGTTAGCAGAAGAAACCATATTCCTTGAAACAGCTCCCCCTCCCCCCCACCTCCCTAGAGCATTGAAACACACGGGGACTCTTATTCTGAATTTTGGGTCCGACGTGCTCAGAACACCTATTTTTTCTTTCCTGTGGGCACGCTGGTGCAATCTGCAATGACCGCCTTCTCGGGGAGGATCCTGGGTTGCCCTGAAGCCCTCCAGCCCCAGTTTCAGGCTTGCGCACGTTCTCAAACCCTGTCCCGAGCCCCAGGCCGTGGCATTTGGCTTTTCATTTGACGGAGGGGGAGCCTCGGAAAACCCGCCAGCACACAGTGGTCCCCTGCCTGGGAGCCGCAGCCTCTGAATCTGGCTTCAGAATTTCCCCCTGGCTGGCGGGAGGTGGGGGGTGGGGGGGTAGGTCAGAGTGGGGGACTTTTGTCTTTCTTTCTGCCACCCCTTAACATGAAGGGGAGCTGGGGAGGAGAAAGCAGCTGGGAGGCACAGTGACCCTCTGTGGGAAGGACGGGCCCAGCTCCTCTGGCCCCCTGGGGGAAGCTGGGCACTGTGCTGTGCTGCCCGCATTTGGGGGGAGCCAGCTTGGGAGGTGCAGGGTGCCCCTCCCCCTCATTGCCCTCCCCCAGTTTACCTTTGATTGCTCAAGAGGTGTGTTTTGGAGAGAGAGAGGGGAGGAGGCGAGGGTGAAGCCACTTGCCCTGGGCTTCTCAAGCAGCCGCCTCCTCCCACCATCCCGCCCCCCCCCTTCCCTAACTGTGTTGGGTGGCACCTTCCCCTGCCCAAGCCCCTCCGGAGAAGAGCCGTGATTTTCTGGGCCTGGGGGCCGAGGGCCAGATGTGTCTCAGCAGAGCCTTGCCCTGGCGTTGGGAAACACGTAGGGGGGAACTCCGGGCTGGTGTGCCGTGGGCTGCCCCCAGACCCCGCTGGCAGGGGAAGAGTTGTCCCTAACTTTGGCCACGGTGGGCTCCAGGGGGGGTGCATGAATCTCTGTGTGCCAGGGCCCGTGGGCACGGACTGGGGCTGCTGAGGCAGGCCCAGCCATGGCGACGGCCTCCAGGGCAGAGGTGGGGTTGATGGGCACCTTATCCCATCACCAGACACCTGGCTGGTGCTGGTGTCCAGGCCCTGGGGAAGGAAAGCAGCCCAAGGGGTTTCTCTGAGGCCTGAGCATTATGTAATCTGTCTGCGTTTTAGAGCTCGGCCCAAGCCCTCGATTGAGAAATGTTAGCCCAATGAAACAAAGGTGAACTTGAGTGTAGTTCACGGTGGCGGTGGAAAGCCCTGTGCGGCCCAGCCTCAAGCTGCCGGTGGGGCAGTGTTTCATATCGGTCACAGCCTCCCATAAAATGTGCATCGTCCTTTCATTAAGCTGTCTACACAGCTCCTTTCAGAACCATCGGGTAATTATCTGGTTAACTGTGTGGGCTTCGGGCACAAGACTCAGAGTGATTGATCTGGATTCAAACCAATAAACAAACCGAATACACTCTTTGCCCAAACCCTCTTTGTAGTCTAGCTACACGATCCAGTTAGCTGGATGGTGGTCAGAGATACAGACCAGGCATCCAGGACCACAGCTGTCTCAGGCCGGGGGGAGTCGTCCAGGCTCCCAGTCCCACCTGGCGGCAGCTCCAGCCGGGTGCCCCCCACCCCCCCGGTGGACGGCCCTCTCTCCATTCCCTGCTGGGAAGGTGGGCTAAGCCCGGGGTCCCCCAGGGGTGGCGGAGGATGGGCTGACGGGGGCAGCCTCCTCCGCTGGCCCGGCTGTAAACTTTGCCTTCGGTGGGGTCAGGTTGGAGCTTGCCCCCGTGCCTATCTGCTGGGCCGGTTACTGATTAAATCCTTGCAGAGTCAACAGTGTGCCTGACATGGCCGGTGACAGCACCAGGCCTGATGCACTGTGTGCAGGAGACTTTGGATCCGGAAGACTCATAAACAAAGAGGGAAGCACAAAGGCAGAGGCGACCCGGCTGGCTGCCGAGGGGCTGGGTGGGGGTGCTTGCGCAGCACCTGCCCCTCCCTGGGGTACACACGGCCGCACCTTGCGGGGGAAGGGCCCATCTGCCCGGGCTGTGGCCTGCACACGGCGCCTCCTTGCCGTTTCATGTCCGGACTTCCCAGTCCCCCGCCTCCCTGGGCCTCTCGTGGCTGCCGTGGCCACGGCGTTGGTGGTAGCCAAAGGCTCGGAGTCCTGCAGAAGCAGGCAGGATTTGGGTCTGAGGGACCAGAATCCATTTTGCTGTTGTCTTGCCTGGGCTGAATTTGATCACCTGCTGGGCATGTTTGTCTGTGGGAAGAGGGCTTTGTCTCCTCTGCACCAGAGAAGTGTGGATCAGCTGCTAACCTTTTCTTCTACCTTTTAAAAAAAAAAAACAAAACAAACATTTAGCATGTGGCATCTCAGAATTGGGGGAGGTGGTCTAGAATTGGGGGAGGTGGTCTTGTCTGACCAGAGGGTCAGGGCACAGGTCAGCAGTGGCCTTCTTTATTCTTAAGCCTCGATTCATCGATGAGACTTGTTTTTAAATTCTCAACCATTTTGCTGCTTCGACTGAAATGTGTCTGGGCTTTTTGCTGCGGAAGGGAAAAGAGGAGTCCCTTCAGTTTTTGTTGGTTTCTTTGGCCTGATGTTTTCTTCGGGGCCCGACCTTCTGAGCTTGGACTGACACTTCCTAAGCACCTACTGGGTGTCAAGTGCCAGGTTCGTCCAGATGGTGGTTTCTCTTGGGAGTTAAAATCTGTGTCCTCCTGAGTGAGTCCAGGTCCCGTGGGAACTTGCCTGCGTGTGCACGCACACGTGTGTTTGTTTCTCCACTCCTGTCACTTGTACCTCCTCCTTGGGCCCGTCCCGGCCTTTGATTTGTGTGATGCTTTTCATGGCATGACTAAACACAGAGAATTCTTTTTTCTTCTTTCAGTGCCATTTGTCATAAGATTTTGGAGTATATCAAATTTGTTTCCCAGGTAACTTGTCTGATTGGAGGGGGGGTGGAGGGGAGGGGTGGAGACAGAAGAGGAGGAGAAAATATGAATTCTCTGTAAACAGCACAGGTGGTCTGCTCCCCCAGGCTGTAATAAGTAAGTGCATTTTCAGGAGGGAGTGGTTTTTATGTTGCCACTCGCCTGGTGCAACCTGAGGAGCCCTTTCTGGCCACAGGCAAAATCGCGCCGGTCCGAGTGGAAGGTGTCAAACCTGACACTCACAACTGGGCTCTGCTATTGAGCCAGCGTGGGCTCCGTGCCCATAGGTGGCCATGCCCGGCGTGCCCACTCCTCGGTGCCAACTGGGGTGCCTGCTGACTCACCTGGAAGTGGGAGAGGGCATTCATGGGGCATTGCATTCAGCCAGGCTTAGGGGGACCCTGGCAGCCAAGTCACCCTGAAAAACTGAAGCTCCCCAAGGGTACCTCATTGCTGGCTTCATCTTGGCCCGCGAGTGTGGTACCCACTTGGTAGTTTGGTGGAATGGACCTCCAGATGTGGTCAAGTTACGCCTTAGATGAAAGGCTTAAATGAGATTCAGCAAGGCAGCCTTGCGGTTCAGGCGTCTCCACTGTGGAGGAGAACAGAAGGGTTTGCTCAGGGTCTGGATTGTAAACTTCCTGGCTGTATGACTTTGGGAACGTTGCTTTCCCCCTAGAAGAGGGGATGAGCCTGCTTCATGTCCAGGGCTCCTGGGAATACTGCAGATCACTCACGTTGGCACCTGGCAGGTGCCAGAACGCAACAGGGGTGTGACAGGGGCCCGTGATCCCCTTGGGGTTCTCCACTTTAGCCTGAAGCGTCGTGATACCCTGGACGGATGCAGGGGACGACCGCTCTTTAGAAACGGGCCGAGTGCAGAGGAAAGTCTCCGGGGACAAGTGGTGTGTTTGAGAGACTTAGGGCTATTTAGTGGATCTGGGATATATGAAGGTAGAGAAATTGTTGGAAGCAGTTTGTGAACAATTCATCAAGGGGAACAGTCTAGTTTTTTTTTTTTTTTTAAATACAGAATTTCCCCCACCACCTTTTTTCCCCCTGAAAACTGAAACACTAATGTGCACGTTGAGTACCTTCAGATGGTACGGCAGGGCATATGAGGAAGATGACGTGAACCTCCAGTCCCCAGTTCTGCTTGCAGGCTGGCCCTGTGTCCTTGCTGAGCATTTGGGGCGTCTTCACAGGGTCCTGTGCTGCTGTTCCCGGCCGGGCAGTGTGCTCTTTGTCGGTCGTTCTGTGCAGACCTGTCCCAGCCGAGCTGGTCCTCCCTGCGGCATGGCAGAGGGGCACCGCAATGGCATCAGGAGACCATCCCCTGCCGCTGGACACTTAGCTTAGTCCCAGGCTTCTGCTGTTTCCAGACAGACGACTTGCCGTTTTTATGGAGCGGAGTCGCTCTGTTTTTATCATTTGAGTGCTCTTCGCCTGCTTTTCTGCCGAGTGTTAAAATATTCAGGCCCACAGTGCTTTGGGAGGGCGTGCTGGCCCTCCCACGGCGGGGACATCCTGTGCAACCTGGGGTCACTGCTGTCTTGAGTCACGCCTGGGTCGGGCCCACTGTCAGGGGCCAGTGAGCCTCCTGAGGACCTGGCCAGAGCCGCTGACCTCCGCCCTGAGGACAAGGGTCTGTGTGGCCAGGCCGGCCGTTTCCTGCCCCACCTGAGAGCATCGCTGCTGTCCCTTGGCTTCCTGCTTCCACAGGATGGAGGCCAGGCTGCCCGGCCACGCGGTTAGAAACGGAGGAAGTGACAGTGTCTCTTCCCGGCTCCCGGTGCTGGTGACAAGGCACCCAGTGTGTTCAGTGCAGCACCGAGGGAGGCCGTGTGAGCCTGAAGTTGGGCTGATACCAGCAGGGCCCTATGAAGGGTGTGTGCGCACATGTGGGTGGTTTTCATGTCTGTGGAGACTAAGGGGATCACGGAGAACATATTTTTTGGTGCGGAAATGGGTTGTTGTGCTGAAAGTGAATGTCCAGTAGCTTTTATACCTGCCACATCCCGCTGTCTGCGGTGTCGGTGGGGTGGGTGGGAGGGAGCAGCCAGACCCAGCAGAGGGGTCAGACGGGCAGGCTTGAGTCCAGCCCCCGCAGCGCCCTGGATGGTGGGTGACCTCGGGCAGGCCACCTCCCCTCTCTCGTTATCTGTGAAGTTCACATTATGGGGACTTCCTTTTAGCGTGATGTCAGGATTAGGTGAATTAAGGCTTGGCAGTTCATTTAGCAGATAAATATCACTGTCTGTAGGCACTTTGAGGAAAACCAGTCCCTGCCCTCCTGGAACGTGTGTTGGTGGGGTGGGGGCAGACAAGAAACCACCAAGTAAGGAGTATCAAGTCTCTCCAGCCCCTGAGAAAGCAGCAGCAGCAGGTGGGTGAGCTGTGCGGGGCTCGGGCCTCCCTGATTTGCACGCTGCGTTCAGGGCAGGAGGCAGTGTCTGGTGGGAGAGAGTTCCTGACAGAGAGGACCGAGCGTGCAAAGGCCCTGAGGCTGGCCCGGCCTAGCGACCACTCAGCGAAGTGCCCGCATCTCAGTAAACGCGCGCCAGTTGTCGTCACTCCTGCCCTCCAGGGGCTGCCGTCATCTATTAAAATATCTGTGCGCGCCTGTACGTGCTTGGTGCGGGGCACACCGGCAGCTTCCTGCCCCGTGGAGCTCCTTCCTTTCTTTCTAGCACTTCTGGGTTGTGTGTGTGTTATTTAACCTGCTCCCTCCCTTAGTGGAGAATGGCAGTGCTCTAAGAGACTCTTAAATTATTCAGTACAAAACCCAGCCAAACTCTTCAAAACCAGCTCCCTTTGTCCATACTGCATTAGAGGTTCTCAGACCTAGAACCTACTAATCATTGAATTCGCCTCAGGCTTTTTTTCCGTTGAGTAAGCGCTGAGGGCCAGCGTGTTGCCCAAAGACCCTTGCACTTGACCCAGCAGCTGGGCAGGCACTCACCCCGGGGCTCCCACCCCCAGCACCCCAGGCTGCTGCTGCCTGCCTTTGCCGTTGGTTCTCCTGCTCTCAGGCTGCTGTGTCAGAAATGATGTGACTGGGAGAGCGTGCACAGACGAGGCTGAGCAAACTCCTTTCGGAGGGAAGAAGGACCGGATTCTCCCGTCACCACCGGCGGGACTCCGTGGGGCAGGGCAGCAGAGGCTCCTGGGGCCGGGGTCATCAGGGGACAGGAGAGGGCCCTGGCATGTTTCTTAGGGTCCTGGGCTGGTCCCCAGCTCTCAGAGGTCCGGGAGAGTTGTAGGTAGGAGCACACAGCCTGGGGAGAGCCCAGACTGCCTCCCGATCTGTCTGCTGCCTCTCTCGGCTCACTGTCCAGCCCAGGTGAGTCTGGTCTCCTCTGTGTGCCCGCGTGAGGCTAGCCAGCCTGTGCTTCCCGCAGCACAGGTCCCTTCTGGCTCCTGTCCTGGGCCAGTGGGGGTTTCTGCCCCGTCCAGGGCCTCATGGAGCAGGGGCTGGGGAGAGGGCGTGAGCGCCATGTGGAGATTCAGTCTGTGAGTCTGGCCACTCTGGGCCACAGCTCAGTCACAGGGTGACCCCGGAGGGCGGGGGAGGCTGGGGAGCAGAGTGTGTCACACACGGGAGACAAGAGCCCCTGGATCAATGGTGACTCCCGCCCCAGGGCCTCTGAGACACGACAGCGGTCCGGGGGTCTCCAGGGTACCTGGAGTGGAGCTGCTGTCCTGGAAGGGAAATCCACACGGCCTGGTCTCGTCTGGCTCCTGGGTTTGAGCGTGAGGGCCAGTCAGGAAAGTCTGCAGTCTTGCTGTCTGGTGGGGAATAAAATGGAATGCAAGCCTCTCGCACGGGCTGAGCAGTGCGCTCCTGATCACCGTGAGGCTCACTGTCCGCGTGCTCAGGCCCAGGCATCATGCTCACTGTCGTTTCCCGAACAGCCCTGCAGGGCAGGTGTCAGCCTTCCCATTTTAGAGACGCTGCGGTGGAGACTCAAACGGTGAGGAACTGGGGAGAGGCGGAGTGGCGAGGCAAAGGCAGGTCTGCGCCACACTTGAGGATGCTTGTCCGTGAATGTTCGTGCGTCTGTCTGCTGGAGGTCCAGAATGACTTCAGCTTCTTGCAGAAGCTTCTCAGTTGGGAACCAATGCGCTTATCAGTTTCGTGTTTGGCAGGCGTCCCTTGGTGAATTTGTCAAGTGAGTTCAGGGAACTGGTGTTGGAACGTGAATGCCAAGTATTTGCACAGAGCAAGCGCCAGGTACTAGGTTTTTGGACGGAGCACCAGCTACTGTGTGTGCAGAGGGGTTTACAGGTCCTGCCCTTGGGAGCAGGCGCCCCCCACCAGGCGCTGGGCGGGCAAGGTGTGTGCTCGCTGGCACCGCACGTACAAAGATAGATACACCCTTTGCCCCCCTAAAGACTCACACTCAGATTGGGGTGCACTTCAAATGAGGGGCACTGTAGGAGCATGCCTTCTCAGAGAGATGTGTGCCTTGTCCTGCTGTTTGGAGGCAGGAAGGGGTGCTGCTGCTGGAGGACAGGGGGTTTCAGGAAGGACTTCGTCAGAGAGACTCATCTTGATGGATAGAAGTGGGATTGGGGACTGGCAGAGAAGGGGGTAGGGGCCCGGGCCGTGGGGGCATGCTGGGGACACTGTGCCATCCTCCGCAGGCGGTGGGCGGCGTGAGAGCACATGGGGATGAGGACAGGCAGAGTTGGGCTCACCGGGGCGCGGGTGGGCTGGCAGGGCTCGTATCACGACGTGGGGGTGGAGGGCCCGCCTGAGAGCCCGGCGTGCCCCTTAGTGGGAGCTTCGGGAGAGCGGGGCTCTGCATCACCAGGCCAGGCTTCAGCCCCAGCAGCAACCGCCGGACCGCGGTCACCACCTGGGGTTCAGTTTCAGGAGCTGGGCTGGGTGGACACTGCCGTGACCCCCAAGCACCCCCTCGCTGCTGTCACCCCTCCTTTTCACAGAGGGGCCCGGGGCCAGGCCTCTCAGCAGCTGCTCTGTGGCTGAGTGCGTGGATGACCAAGTGAAGGAAGGGGCGAACGTCCGGTGGTGTGGGCGGGAAGACCTCCACCGTCCGCGTCCCTGCCCTCCCGTTGCCGCCAGTGAAGGGCAGCGCGTGCCCTGCAGTTGCCCACAAAGGGCTGGACAGGCCTGTGCTTCCTGGCCCTCAGCCCCCAGGGCCCCCGGGTGCTTTCCAGATCCTGGGCCCTCCGCAGGGCACTGTGGCTCCCAGGGCTCCCCTCTGGAAGCTTCCTTCCCGGAGGCCTGTGGGGGAGGTGCAGCCTGGCCTTGGGGTGCTTGGGAGGCGGGGCAGCCGTGCTGGCCCCCGGGGCCCATCGTGGGCCCTCAGGCCAGCGGGCCGGGCAGTGGTGGGGGTGGGGCCGCTTGCTGGAAGAGGAACAGCCCCTCTCTGACGTCTGTCTGCTGCTCCCGTGGGTTTGTGTTTCCTGACCCTACGACCTGCCTTGGGGATGGGAAAACAGGAGAGCTTGACCTGTCCCCGCCTTCTGGTGACTCTTGCGCTGGGGGGTCGCAGCAGGGGTGCCTCCGGAGTCAGCTGGCCCAGGGCTCCCTGGGCGGAGGGGACTGCAGGCCAGCAGTGGCGCTGAGCCCTTGGTGTGTGTGTGCGTTCAGACCAGCCCCCAAGGCGCCTGTTTACACGTGGGGAAACCGAGTGCCCGAGAGCCTCAGCGACACAGGGACACAGACGGCCTGGCTCCATAGCCACAGGCTCCTTCCTCCATAGCACAGTGCCTGCAGAGCAGCGAGAACCGCAGCCGGCCCCCTCGCGCCTCTGTGCGGAGCCCTTCACGTACACGGACGCTTCTCTCTCGTTTTTATCAGTGTAGTCTACAGCACTGAGTTAGTGTCAGATGTGCCAGGCATCGTGCTCCAGTGTTCCCACCGCTTTTGCTCAGCTTGATGTTATAAGGTGGCGGCTGTAATCCCCTATGCGGCACGGCATGTCCTTGTTGCTCACCCGTGGTGTACACAGGAGCCTGTGTCCCTGTCTTGGCCCCCACCCCTGCCCTTTCCCTGCCGGTAACCACTGGTTTGTTTCCACGTCTGCGTCTGTATCCATTTGGCCGTATGCATTCATATGTGCTGTTTTTCAGACTCCACGCATAAGTGGCGTCATGCAGTATTTATCCTTCTCTGTCTGAATTACTCCACTAGGCATAAGATTCTCTAGGTTCTGTCCTGTGGCTGCAGATGCCAGCATTTCATTCTTTTTTGTGGCTGAGTAGTATCCCATCATACGTGGCCTCCCATCCCCATTATCTGCTTGTTGAGGGACCCCTGGGTTGCTTCCGAGTCTTGCCTGCTGTAAACAGTGCTGCCGTGAGCATTGAGGTGTATGTGTCTTCAAATTAGAGTGGTCTTTTTTTTTCTAGGTATGTTCCCAGGAGTGAAACTGCTGGCTCAGATGTAGATGAGCTTGTTTAAACTTCCCAGTGCCCCTGTGAGGTGCCGCCTTCGTTGTGTCCATTTTGCAGATGGTCAGACTGGGTCCTAGAGAGATGAGGTCAGTGTTCACCCAGCTAGTGGTGGTGGAGTTGGGATTTGCCTCCAGGGCATCTGGCTCCAGAGACTGACTACAGGCGCTAGTGAGCAGGGCTCAGGAGCAGAGGCTGAGAAAGGCCCAGGCTGGGCAAGGCTGTGTGAAGGAGTGGTGCCTGCGGAAGTGGGGGAGGGTGGGGCCGGGTGAGTGTCTCACCCTGGGTGGTTGAGCCGTCTCCTGCAGACCTGTGGAGGTTTGCTTCTCACCTGCCCCTGGTAAGGTGTCGGGATCATGAACTCAACCTCTCAGAGCCTGTTTGCTCACCTGAGATGGCCTGTCCCCTAGAGCTGACTTTGACGGCTCCGTGGTGGCAAGCCTGGCATCCAGAGCCCACCGTGGAGCGTGGATGGGCTCCCCCAGCCCTTGGGGTTCTGGCTCGGCCCCCCAGAGCCTTCCCCGACTGCTTGTGGGGTGAGGGGAAACTTGGCCCGGTGCTTACCCAGCTGGGGGACCATGGCGTCTGTACCCACCTATCTTGTCAGCTGTTCGCCTCCACACTTGTAAAATAAAATAAAAATAATCCCACGGGGACGATGATGATCTTACAGAATACAGAAGGAAACGATTCTCCCATAACTCCACCACCCAGAAACTACCCAGCTGGATGCTTTGGGTTAGAGGCATCTCTGCTCTCCCCTGGATGAGTCTGTGGGACACACGTGGTCGTGTGCACAGCGAGCCGGGCCAGGCCTTCTTAGTCACGGGTGCTGAGCCATCCTCGTGCACTGCCTCACAGTGTGCGTGCACTCTGGCCCCGTGGGTCTCGGGGCCCAGATCCTGCTTGCTGGTGGGGACTGTCCTGGGCTTTGTGGATGTTGAGCTGCACACTTGGCCCCGGGCCACTAGAGGCTGGCGCTCTGCTCCCCACAGTTGGAACGGCCCCTGACGCCCGCAGATGCTGCCGGGAGTCCTCTGGGGGGCACAGGGCGGATTGAGAATGCCATGGTGACCTGGCGGGGGCCTCATCTGCCCCCAGAGGTCCTACGTGAGGAGCGGCTCTGGCTGTGGGCTGGCCCCTGGCGGAGCTGGGAGCCTGCACTCCCGTCTGGAACCTGGCACATGGTGGGAACCAGGAGCTAGCTGTGCAGGGCTGCAGGAGCCCTGACCCCGGCGTCTGTGGTGCAGGGCCGAGAGCCGAAGGCCCCCGGAAGGAAACCCCAAGCTCCCCACACCTTTGATCCCTGCTGCGGGGCACCCCCCACTGTCCCTGCCTTAGCCTGATGACTCAGGACTTCAGAGATCTGGGTTGTTGGAAGGGGAATTGCATCATGCCAATAAAAAAAGAAGAGAAGATTAGCATTAGAAAGTTTTGGTGTGGGAAGACAATTTTGAGACTCGCCTCCTGAATTCTGTCTAAGTTGTGTGTTAGGGGGACGGGGCGCAGAGGGGGCAGTGGGCGCAGGGAGGAGGGGTGGGCGCAGCGGGCGGCCGGCTCCGTGGCTCTCCTGTAAAGGCCTCCTGTGCTGAGTTAAGCCCCTCCCCTGGCTGTGCTTTGGGTTCCCCTGCTCTTTGGAGCCCGGTGACCACACCACCAGCAAAGATACCCAGAGGAAGCTTCTGGAGTCTTGTGGGCCCTGCTGGCAGGTGCAGTGCCGGGGTGAGGGTCTCTGGCCAGAGACTGTTGTGGAGGGCAGTGGTCTGGGGCCCTCTGATGCCCCCGTGGTGAGCAGGGCACCCTCTGGGCTGGGACAGCCAGGCACTGGTGGATCTCAGTGCCTGGCCAGATGGTCCTGTGTCAGGCACGACCCGCTTGGCGTTCATGGCGGGTCCTGATTGAAGGGCCACCCGCTGCAGAGCGAAACCCCGGGGAAGTGGTAGCTCATGATTCTGCCTCCCGGATCCAGCCTTCCCTCATGGGGACGCTCATTGTCTAACTGCTGCCCAGTGATTTTTGGATCCAGATACTTCTTAATTAGGTCACAGGAACAGTGGTGTGATGCAGCCCTCAGTTTTCTTGTCTGTAAGCTGGGGCTAAGGGGGCCTGCTCCTGGGGTTCTCTAAAGAATGAAGGAAGATAGTGCCCACGTGGAAAGTGCCCAGCGGTGCTACGCAGGGAGCAGCGCTCAGCAGACACCCCTGCGTCGTCACCGCCAGCTCGAGCCGCTCCCGCTCTGCCCGCCACGCTCCTGCTTCTGCTCGACTGGGAACTTCTTGAAGTCAGGGGTCTCACCCAGCAACACCCGACGAGGTCAGCGCCGGCTTCTGGCAGGATCCAGTCGCCTGCCATGTAGAGGCCCCGGGCGTCGCAGGCTGAGAAGGGACGGAATGGGTCTCAGGTTCTGTGGGAAACCCCAGCCCTGCCTGGTGACCCCAGAGCTGTCGGGAGAACCTCCAGGGTGTGCCTGTGACCTCGGACCCTGGGACCTGGAATGGACCTCAGCCCTGGACTCAACCCCAGCCGCCGCGTCACCGACTCGGGCAAGATGGAAACCGGCAGTTGGGAGGATTAAGCTATTATTGGTGGTTTTCACCTCAGCTTTCAGCAGCAGTGCTTGGGAAATAAGATTTTGATCTTGGAAAATATGATTTAAAAACAGAAATGAAAGTCACTTTTATTTTCTCAACGAGATTGCCCCTGACACATGCACAGGGCCTAAATGTTGGCGTTGAGGCTGAGCCTGCCAGCGGGGAGGCCACGCATGGCGCTTTCCTCCTCGAGGCACGCCTGTGTGCACGCCATAACCCCCGCACCCCGCTTCCCACCTGTGACCACCCCACTTGAGTCTGTAGTGCAAGAGCGTGCGGTTTAGACAGGGCCCAGGGAGGCCCTCGTCTCTGGAGGTGGCTCACTGTGTGGTCTCAGCCTCGCTGACAGCGTCAGTAACCCCGCCGCCAGGGGAGGGGCACCGCCCTTGGACCCCTGCTGAGAACCGAGCCCCTTGCTGAGTGGCTTCCCGGGGCTTGCCTCTGATTCTTCACTCCCAGCGTGCCCATCTTGGAGCGGGAACTGGGTGCTCTCCCGTCGGTTGAGGCCTGGGAGCTCTGCGTCCCCACTGGGCCTCCGTGGAGCCTTCGAAGAGGAGAGGTGTGGCCCCAGCCGCCCCCTGCTTCCGTGCCCTTGGGCTCCAGGTGGGACTGGAGGGTGGCCCATCGGTAGGGACCCTGGAGGGAGACGAGCCCTTCAGCTTCTCCTTTGGGCTGCCGAGGGAAGGCAGTGTCCCTCAGCCACAGCCCCGTCCCTTCGCCTCCGTCCCAGCTTCTGCAGCTGGGGCTTCTCCATGTCCCTTCGGGCTGCAGGGCAGGAATTAGGCACTGGAACTGTCCCACACGTTTCCACTCACTCTGGTGTCCCGGGAAAGCCCCAGCCCCAAGCCAGTCAAGACAGTGGGTCACCCCAGGTAGAAACCCCCCTCGTGCTTTTCCTGTGCTCTGCCCACACCTTGGTGTGTTGGCCTTTTGTCGCAGTTTCTTCAGATGACACCAGTTTGTGTCTGCCCTCTGTTTCTTTCCAGGGCCCAGGCTGAGGCCCCAGCAGCTTCAAGAGGATGGAGCTGTTTGCAGAACCTCTCTCCCCTTATAGTTCGGAGTAACCGAAGGGGCTGTACTGCTGAACATGGGGAAAGAAGTTACTCTTTTGCACTTAGACCTTTTTTTTCTGAAAACATGCCCCTTCAAAGACAAATGGTGACGGTGGTGGTGGTGGTGGTGGAAGCACTGGCTCTTTGCCCACTTACCACGAGCTTGTTGTTGTGTTAAGAACCCCCGATGCACTGATGTGTTTAATCATCATGACAACCCTCAGTGGCTTTTCCAGGATGAGAAAACTGAGGCTGAGTGAGATGAAGTAATTTGCTGTAGCTCAGGATGGGCCTGAGGTCAGGCCAGGGCTTGAACCCCAGAGGCCTTCTCCACAACGTTCCTGTGCTCACGGATGAGGTGTTCTACAGCCCAGGCCGATACAGGCAAGCCCACAGTTGCGCTCCTCCTGGCTTGGACGGGCTGTCTCGCTGGGTGTGCAGGCAGCAGATCTGATGTTTTCCACTTCCTCTCATGTGGCGGGGCTTGTGTGCATGGAGCACGCAGGACTGGCTGGGCGGCCGGTTTTGGCTTTACTGAATTTAGCTATGGCCAATGTTGGAAAATGTTAGTCTGTTCTTTCCTTTTCCATCCCTCCCCACTTTGAAAATTTTTGTAATTAAAATCAGAGGCGGCCAGAATTGAAAGCGAGCCTGCAGGTCATCTAGTTCTGGAATGGCAAATGTATGTGACACGGATAGCCCCTCCTCTCTGGCCCCTGGTAGACATCGCTAATCGCAGCTGGCAGTATGTGACTTGTGTAGCCCCTCCTCTCTGGCCCCTGGTAGACATCGCTAATCGACACTGGCAGTGTGTGATATGTGTAGCCCCTCCTCTCTGGCCCCTGGTAGACATCGCTAATCGCAGCTGGCAGTATGTGACTTGTGTAGCCCCTCCTCTCTGGCCCCTGGTAGACATCGCTAATCGACACTGGCAGTGTGTGATATGTGTAGCCCCTCCTCTCTGGCCCCTGGTAGACATCGCTAATCGCAGCTGGCAGTATGTGACTTGTGTAGCCCCTCCTCTCTGGCCCCTGGTAGACATCGCTAATCGACACTGGCAGTGTGTGATATGTGTAGCCCCTCCTCTCTGGCCCCTGGTAGACATCGCTAATCGCAGCTGGCAGTATGTGACTTGTGTAGCCCCTCCTCTCTGGCCCCTGGTAGACATCGCTAATCGACACTGGCAGTGTGTGATATGTGTAGCCCCTCCTCTCTGGCCCCTGGTAGACATCGCTAATCGCAGCTGGCAGTATGTGACTTGTGTAGCCCCTCCTCTCTGGCCCCTGGTAGACATCGCTAATCGACACTGGCAGTGTGTGATATGTGTAGCCCCTCCTCTCTGGCCCCTGGTAGACATCGCTAATCGCAGCTGGCAGTATGTGACTTGTGTAGCCCCTCCTCTCTGGCCCCTGGTAGACATCGCTAATCGACACTGGCAGTGTGTGATATGTGTAGCCCCTCCTCTCTGGCCCCTGGTAGACATCGCTAATCGCAGCTGGCAGTATGTGACTCGTGTAGCCCCTCCTCTCTGGCCCCTGGTAGACATCGCTAATCAACGCTGGCAGTGTGTGGTATGTGTAGCCCCTCCTCTCTGGCCCCTGGTAGACATCGCTAATCGACGCTGGCAGAGCCACTCCTTCCCTTTACACCTGGAGACGGTCAGTGCCAGTCAGTCGTCGCTGGCACGCAGCATGTGTCCCTCTGCACACATTCGGAACCCGAGGCCCAGCGAAGTTACGTGGCCCTCGTGGGAGCCACTGGGGCTGTGGCGCTCCCTCCCTCTTCAGGGGACCCGCTGGGAGATGACTTGGGGTTGAAAGCCTGCCAGCGTGGGGAAAGGACCTGGGTTTTGCATAGCAGTGTGTGGATCTGGGTTTAAATCCCACTTCTGCTTCTGGTTGCAACTTGAGGCAGACCACGTGGCTTCCGTGAGCCCGGGTCTCTGAAACTGGAAAGTATAGGGCCGGCATCGCAGGGCTGTGGGGGTAAATGCCACGGAGGGTTCACTCAGCCTCCTGCAGATGCCGATTGAGGGCCCGGTGGCACGGGGACTGCTCTGGTCTTGGCACGTGGTGTCAGTCCTGTGGATGAGGCCCCGCCCTCTGTGACCTCAAAGACAAGGCCTGACTCAAGTAGCACTGGGTTTCTCCCTCTTTGCTTCTTGGAAGCCTGTGATATTGTACTGGTATGGTTATTTTTTTTTAAACAACTCTTCCATCACATCCACTTACATTTGGCCTGTTTATGCATCACAGGGAATTTATTTTTTTCTTTCCTTCCTAGTTTCGTTTTTGTCCTTGTATCAAGGTGGGTTGGGTCACGGAGACCGAATGGATGTGCCAAGATACTGGGTCTTTTAGACCCAGTTTAGAGGGATACCCTCCTCTTGGAAATCTGATGAGAGCTGTGGACCCTTCCTCAGGCAAAATGGTAAGAAGACAGGATCATAAAGTTTGGCATCTAGAGTACAGGCATTTTTAGGAATTGATTCATGGACCCCCCCCTCAGGTTATAATCCAGTCCAGGGGGCCTGTGAGACTCCACCAGCAGGAAATGGACCTCTGCCCAGAAATAAACGTGTAAATGACAAAAGAAGGACGTTTCGTTACGAAAGGTCAAGGTTTTTGTCTGGAGTTCCGCTCTTCTGGCTGGGCCTGTGGGCTTGTCCACGTAGCTCTTTGTATGCTTGTTAAGCTGTGTTTAGTCTTCTTGGTTAGGGTAAAGCATTTTTTCTTTTATCCTAGTCTGGAGTTTCAAGGTTGGTACTTCTTGCCCCTAAAGTGTTTATTTTAAGGTTTAGAACAGTTCTTTACTCTCTGATAAAGCAGACAGCATCCCTGCAGACATGCTGTGGTCAAGCCCAGGCCGAGTGCGCCGGCATCGCAGGTGGTGGCCCAGCACGCAGCTCGCCCAGTGCACAGAGTGGCCTTGGGCCCCCTCACCTCTCTGACCTGCGGAGCTGGGGACAGAATGACCCCCAGCCCCTGGAGACCAAGAACTAAGGAAACCTGACAGTCTGGGCCTGGAGGACGTCCACATGGGCCGCGGTGGGTTTTGCATTCACTTGCTTTTGGAATTAGGACTCAGAAGTATGGATCCTTGGCGCTGTGAAAGGTTGGTGTTTTGCGTAATGGAGGTGGCCTGGCAGGTCCAGCTGAGCGGGACTGAGCTCCTCCGTCAGGTGCAGGGTGGGTCAGTTCTAACGCCGCCTCCCCTGGGTGTGGGGGACTGCGGGCGGCTGGCCTGCAGAGTGAGGAGAAGGCCAGGGTCTCCCTTGGTTGGCAGCTTGCAGAAGAACCCCAGGAATGGGCTTCCTCATTGTCTTGGCTCTTCGATGCCGCCTCCCCCAACCTGGGTACTCTGTAGCCATGCCCTGGAGAAGGATGATTTAGGTGACTAGAGAGAGAAGGTTCCGGGGAAGCTTCTCACACGTAGACCTGGAACTTTGCCGGGCTGATTCCTTTGCCACGGTTTTGCACGGCGTGTTCTTAAGCCAGAGAAAAGAGTTGAACTTTCCCTCTTGTTTGCTTCATTACTCCCACCACATTTGGCAGTTTGGGTGGGATGTGGTTGTGTTTTTTTTATGACTCTCAGATTCGATTTTAGAAGTGTGCTGTGCGCCTGGAGGCCTCTCTCATCCTTGAAGATTCCGTAGGGAGTTCCAAACCAACTGTCCAGTTGAGCATAGCAATAGAATCTGCCGTCTCTTGAGCACCTGCTCTGTGACAGGCGCTTGGGCACCTGATTGCACCCTTGCAGCACCCCCACGCCCGGGTGGGTAGTGTCCCCACGTTACAGGGCTGTGGACAGCCCCTGGGCTCTGGGCTCACACAGCTGTGGGCTGGGAGTCACACCCCGGTCTGGCTGGCCTGAGTCCGTGGGCTTTTCCCTGAGTCCCAAGCTTCTCCTGTGACCTCGAGGGACTTTCTGAGTGTTCTTTCTGTCTCCACCCTGGTAAGATTCCACTGGAGGAAAAATGAGTAGGCATCGGTTGGACAGCAAAGCAAAGTCTGGAGAGTTCTGTTTCTCCAGCTCAGCCGCCTCCCCGCCGAGCTCAGGTGTTTCTGGGGTTGTCTCTGCCATCCAGCCACTGGCCAGGCCGGCCCTCTCCAAGTAACTAGCTCTGGGGTGAAGTTGGGGCTCGGTCTGCCTCACCTCTGTGACCTTCCCTGGCAGCTGGGGCTGTGTATAAAGAAGAGGGCAGAGGAGGTAGCTTCCCATCGGTTTCCCTGTTTCACAGGTGAGGTCTGGGCTCCGGGGGCATGGCTTGCACGTGGCTACTCAGACAGACCAATGGGAGTCCAGGCTGAGCCTGAGTTGTTCCTGGTAGCCGTGCACCACCCCTTTACCTGGAGCAGATGCCTCCTGGGGGTTGCTGTCAGGACCTGGAGGCGGATGCCTGCCAGCATCTTCCTCGAATCAGCTCTGAGTCACTGCAGGAAGGAACAGATCTGTGTGGTCACTCAGCCCACGTCTGGGCTGGTGGGATTGTCTGGGCTGGTGGGACCGTCTGGGCTGGTGGGACCGTCTCGGCTGGTGCTGCCATTTTGCAGCTGGGCAGATGGAGTCACCATTCCTTCCCCAGCACAGCTTCTGGTTTTCTCTCTTGAGTTACAGTGCGCTGCCGCAGTCTTACCTAGGCATCTGAGTTCTGTGTGTGTGCACACGTCTATCATTCTAGCTGCTTGTTGGGGTAATGGTGCCATCACCACCACCTGCGCCCCGGTCTTCGTCACCCTCAGCGTAAACCCTGCCCCTGTTACCCTATAACTCCCCCTCCGCCTCCCCCCAGCTCCTGGCGACCACTGTCCCGCTTGCTGTCTTTGTGGGTTTGCCTCTCCTAGCCCCTCATGTAAGTGGGATCACGTGGCCCTTGTCCTCCTGTGTCTGCCTGGTGTCACTAGGCCTGATGTTTCAGAGTCTCCCCGTGCAGTGTGTGCATGTGCTCAGTCATGTCCGACTCCAGGCTCCTCTGTCCAAGGACTTTTCCTGGCAAGAATACTGGAATGGGTAGCCATTTTTTTCTTCAGGGCATCTTCCTGACCCAAGGATTGATCCCAAGTCTCTTGCGTCTCCTGTGTTGGCAGGGGGGTTCTTTACCAGCTGAGCCATTAGGGAAGCCCCTGCCCATATTGTAACGTGTATCAAAATTTCATTCCTTTTCATGGCTGAAAAGTACTCCACTGCATGGGCGGGCCGTATTTTGTTTATCCATTCATCTGTTGATGGACACTTGGGTTTTCCATGAACTTTTCATTCTGTGATGATGCTGTGAACATGGGGGCAAATGTTGGTTAGGGCTGTTGATTGCAGGGCTTTTTTTTTTTTTTTTTTAATGTTATTCACTTCAAAACCTTTATCAGAGACACAGTTCTCTTCTGGGGTGGGTGGGTAGCCTTGACCTCCCAAGGGATTCTGATGTTTCTTTCCCCTTCCCCACGCAGGACAAACCAGACCTCCTCCTCCCCAGCAAAGGGATGCAGGCTGGGGGCCCAGGCCAGACCATGGAGGGGTCCTTGGACCTCTGAGCGTTCACCCCAGATGGAAAGTGTGGTTGATTGCAGTTCTTTTGTCCGTATACCTTGTTGTAGATGTTTATTATTGAAGGACGGTCATCTCCACCTCTCCCATTTCAAAGGGAACGCAGGTGCACTGTAGAATACTTAGTCAATATGGTCAAACAAGAGAAGAAAATAAAATTTAGCCAGAACGAGAGCATCCAGGAATGATAATTTGTGTATTTTGGCCAGCCGGTCGTCGGCGTGCGCCGTTCTTTCCGTCCACACGGAATCGCTCTGTGTCTGCAGTCTTTGGTGCTGTGGATAGGTCTTCATGCCGGGGTGGGAAGGCCTCGGCGGCAGAGGCGCCGGGAGCAGGGAGGAGGTGCCGGCTGGCCTCTGACCGCGGCTGAACGTGCGCTGCCTCCAGGAAGCCCCTCTCGGGGCCGATCCTGCCTGCGACTGCTGGCCTCCTTCACTGTTCCCCTTCCTGTCACCTGCCCCCTGACCAGTGCACCCAGCCCCGCGCCTGGTGGTGCTTCCTGTGCCACAGAGAAGGGGCTGAATGAATGGGTGGGTGAAACTGACAAGCCTGCTGACTTGAGACCCACGGAGATAAAGGATGGGCTTTTCGGGGGGCCCCTTCCACCGGCACCCTGCACCCGGCGCGCTTCACACCAGGTCGTCCTCTTCTGGGTCCCCCTGCTGTGGATGCTCTCCCCCAAAGCTGCCTTCACACGGCCCGTTTACTCCCCCTGTGCGGTCCCCTCCCTGCACACATGCTTGCCGTGGGTCTCCTGTGTATCAAGTGGCTGGGTGTGGGGTGACCAACACAGGGCCGCTTCAAGGACCTTACATTCCACAGTAGGGGACATCTGTGTGCAAAAGAACACGATGACTTCAGATAGTCATTAAGTGTGAAGAAGAAAAACACATTTTTTTCTTTTTTTCTTCCCCTCCCCTTTTGTTTCTCTGTATCTTAAAAAAAAAAAAATTAATCCAATGCGGCAGTTTCTTGCTTGCCTGAGGCCAGGGTTGTGTGCACTTTACTGGGTTCGAATCCCAGCTCCTCCTCTTGCTGGCAGTGCCCTTGGCAGTGCCCTTATACTTGGTGAGCCTCCGTCTTCCCATCTGTGTAGGAAAGATAGAGGTGAATCTGCTCCCTGGGCTGTGGCTCGGCCCCAGGCGGCACAGCCCACAGTGCGCCATGCAAGTGAGTGCCTCGCGTGCAGCTCCTCTTGCCACGAACCTGTGATCCCAGAATGAAGCTGCCAGCTCTGTGGTTTTAAAACGACGAAACCAGCTAATCCGGAGCAGAGGAGCATTGAGTGGGGGACTCGACACAGCTTCGCTTCCCTGGACGTGAGGCTGCATCACATTTGTCTGGCCCGCCCTTCTCCCTGGTAGCAGAGACAGAGGGGTCCAGCGTGACCTCACCAGGCTGCGGAAGCCGGTGCCGGGAGTTCTGCGTCAGGGCCCGGCCCTCTCCCTTTGCCTCAGATGGGGCCAGGGCCCTCTGGTTAGATGGTTGGGATGCTCAGAGCATACAGGAGAATAAGCAAAAGCCCCCAGAATGCCCTTGGAAGCACCTCCCTCCTCACAGGGTGTGGACAGGGGCCTCCCTGGGTTCAGAGAGGTTTCTAAATTGAGCCAGTTTCCAGGTCGTCAGGCACAGTGCTTGGCGAGATCGCAGGGTACCCCCTGGCCCACGTGGGCCCAGCCAGTGTGGCCATCGGTCCTGAACCCTCATGGCCTCTCACTGCGGGCCCCGGGTGAGCTCTTCGTGTCTCTGAGAGTTCAGCCTCAGGTTCGCCTGCACAGGAGGCACAGCATGGGGTGGGGGACAGAGCGGCCCCAATAGGGGCGCCCCAGATGCCTGCCGTGAGAATGCGGTCCCCTTGGGAGTGCCACTTGTACCCCAGTTCGGGTCCGGAAAGGACAGACACGGGGCTTTGCTTTCTGGGCCTCCTCGTTTTGCTCCTCTTCGAATCCGAGGGGTCCCGGGCCTGGGCCTGCCCCACAAGACCGTGAGGTCCATGCTGGGGCCGCACGGTGGCTCTTGAGTCTGAGACGACGTTAGGGCGGGGAGGCAGGCGAGGGGTGTGTGGGGAGCTGCTCCCTCCTTCCCAGGTCAGCTCTGAAGGACGCTCTGCTGGGCTCACCCCCTCCCCTCCCCTCCCGCCCGCTTCCAGCCCCAGCCGTGCAGCGCCTTTCCTCACGGGATGGAGCCTTCTGCATGATGGAGGGTGGCAACCATGTGAGAAGACCCTCCTACCTGTGTGCTGGGGGCTCTTGCTTGGCACTTAGGTGTCCGTGCCTGAAGTACGCACTTACAGAGCGCCTGCTGGATACAAGGTGTGGTGGCAAGGATCAGGAATACAGAGAGCTCGAGAGAAGGAGAGCTGAGGACAGTTGGAGCTAACGCCCTGTGTGCTGGGGGTTCGTGGGGAGCACCGGGGTCCCCCGAGGAGCGAGCTGCTGATCAGAGAAGGAGTTGACTCTGCCCGCTTGGAAGAGGCGAGGGCCAGCATTCCAGGCCTGGAGGCGTGGCAGGGCCAGCCCAGCTGGAGAGGGCGATGCTCCTTGTGCCAGGACTGTGGTGAGCGGGGTGGGCCCAGGCAAGCTGTCCATGTGCCAGGCTCAGGACTTTGGACTTGGACATGGAAGCCCAGTCTCTGGAATGTCCCTGAACATCTTACTCCTTCACGCTCAGCCTTGCAGGGACCTCGTTCTTTGCCCCCATTGGGTCATCCTTAGGCCTTACAGCCTGGGGAAGGCCTGCTGGTGACCAGGGTGGGGCTCAATTCCTTACCTGTGAGAAAGTGGCCTTTCCCCCTGAACCTTTGGTGTTGGTGGGGAGACTCACAGGGCCAGCCCTTGAGATCTCCCTGGGCCTCAAGCTTCTAGGCCCAAGACGGTGGAGAGAAGTGCCTGGTATTTGAAAGGCTGGGATCAATCTCCCAGGGCAAAGGGAACCCCGGGGCCGGTGATCAGAGCAGCAGGTCTGGAGTTCTCCGGGCTCCAGCTGTGTGACCTTGGGCAAGTGTCCTAACCTTTCTGAGCTTTCATTTCTCGTTGGTACAGTGAGGTGGCTCTCGGTACCAGAGAGGACTTGCTGAGAACAGTGCACGTCCAGTTAGAGCTGTGCCCAGCGCATAAACGGTACCCGAGACAAAGAGGGAGTCTCAGCACTCTCCTCCCCAAGACCAAGGGGAGGGATCTGACTCCTGCGCCTGGGAGGGAGGGGCCAGAGACGGCTTTCCAGGGCAGGTAACTTGGCCCTTTGGAGACAGGCTCTGCCCTGTGTGTGACCCTGGGCAGGTCCCTGAGCTAAAGTTGTACTCATTGTTTACAGCCTCATCCTCACCCCTTAGTTGCCTGGCTTGGAAAATGGGATGACAACCTTTTACTCCCCGCCGCGGTGGGGGCGAGAGGCACCAGGTGGAGGCTCCAGTCTGAACCACGTCTGAGGGGATGGCGTTGAGCAGGGCTTTCCGCAGCTCTCCCTGTCTCCCGAAAACCCCCTGCAGACGGTTGGGGGCAGGGAAGCCAAGGCTCAGCCCCGGTGGGAGCGCTGGCCTCGTGACATTTCACCCAGAGCTGTGTGTTATCTTTTGCAGAAGTTATGAGCCAGAGGAAGGACAAACCACTTCCTCTACAGCCTTCAGATTTATCAGGCTCAACTTTTGACAGTTTCAGTTTGAAGAGAATTGAAAAAAAAAAAGCAACGATGTTGAGAAGCGTTCGATAAATACAGCGGCCTCCAGTCTCTGCTCCCCGAGCCCCACCTTTGGACAGGGCGCCCATATGTGGGTCTGTGGGAGGCTGCGGGGATGCCCTCGGGTTCGAGGGGCCATCCGAGTTGGGAGCCTTCTGCGTGCGGGTTGCTAGCTGAGAGGCCAGGGCTGCAGGCCTCTGCCCCGGGTTCCTTGTCCTGTGCCCTCTGGTATCTGTACACAGACATCAGGTTGCAGAGATGATGTTTCAGAAGCTTGACCTCAAAGCAGCTTTCTTTTCCCCTGGCAGTGTTTGGAGAAAGCGCTGAAGATAAGCTGGGCTGCCCTACGGTGACCGGCCGGCCCCCTGGGATTCTGGCCTGGGTTTTGTCCCCTTGGCCTCTGGCCCCCTGCTAAGACTGCACACATGGGGTACTCTCGGGAGCCTGGGGAGACTTCAGGGAACTGTGATTTGGTGGCAGAAATGATTGAGTATTGGTTTCATAAAGTTCAAACTACAACTTTGCAAGTCAACTCAATTCCTGACTTTCTGGTGTTATTTCTTGGCTGTGGCCTCAGACTCCTAAGATCAGTAACAGGAGGAGGCCCTTTCTTGGGGAGGAAAGGGGAACGTAACAGTTGGTGTCCTTACGCATGTTCACAAGCATGTATATACACATACAGACATACATGGGCGTACACACAAATGGACACATGGATACATGCGCACACGCACCTGTGCTCACGTCTTCAAAGACTGTCTGGCGTTTCACTCCTGTGTTCACATCTGCTGTGTGTCTGCTGACTTGGGGCAAGTCGTCCAACTCTGCCCTGAGTCCTCATCACTGTGGTGAGATGGGCGGTACTGTTGATGAGTCCTCATCGCTGTAACGAGGTCGGTGGTACTGTTGAGTCCTCATCACTGTGACAAGATCGGTGGTGCTATTGATGAGTCCTCATCGCTGTGGTGAGATGGGCGGTACTGCTGATGAGTCTTCATCGCTGTAACGAGGTCGGCGGTACTGTTGAGTCTTCATCGCTGTGGCGAGGTCAGCGGTCCTCTTGGCCTGGGATTGTGTTCAGGATGCAGGGAAACCACTTGTGTGGCAAGCTCGCTACAAGGCCCAGGGCCTGGAAGCGGCTCAGTGCAGACAAGCTATTGTCTTCCTCATTCTTCCTGCGTCTCCCTGGCTGCCCCTCTCTGCTGTTCTCACGGCCCTCGGCCTGCCCACGACTGGAGGATTTGGCCCATCTGGGCTGTGGTTCTCCTGGTTGCGCGCAACGACTCTGCCGCCCACTCAGCACCACCAAACGGCCGCTCCGTGCCCGGCTCTGTCCCAGGGCCATGCGCGGCCTCTGCTCTCAGGAAGCGTAGAGTTCATGGTGGGGCTGTGATGACTGCCACTGAACTAGTCAGCAGTCACCACGGTCCCTTCAGAGGTGCCGAGTGCTGGGACAGAAGCGGGACGGGAGAGGAGCCACACTGTAGACGGGGTAGTCAAGGAGGGCTTCCCTGAGGTGGCAACGCTGATGGTGAGCCAGTCCTGTGGGGTCTGAGGAGGAACATTTCTGGGTTGGGAACAGTGGGTGGCAAAGGCCCTGAGGTGGAAGGCTCGTGGGTCAAGCACAGTGACCTCAGTAAGGAGCTGGGATTTTGTTCCCAGTGTCTTGGGGAGCAGGGGTGTGGTGAGGTTAGCTTTCTCTCTCAGGCTGGTGGGACAGGGCTTGAGAGCGGACCATGTGTCCTGTTCTCCTGCTGCCCCTTTGGGCCTGCCTGGATCTGGCCGCATGGCAGCTGCCTGGCGGCTGCCCCAGGCCCGCGGACCCTCATCCCAAGGGTTTGTGCACAGACGGTCCCTGGGTGTCCGATGGGCCAGGCCTGTGTCCTCGGAGTCCTGACCTGTGCAGTGAGCTGGACGTGGGCGCCTTCAGCCCAGTACCCCTCTGCCCGGGGCCCTGCCCCCGCGTCCTCTCCCGAGGTCAGCTCCGTCCCGTCCGTCCCAGGGGAGGGCGTCGCGGTGCATTCCTGCTGCATGAATGACACACAAGGCAGGGGCGTGTCTGCACCGCCGCTCTGTAATTTTCGTGTCTGGGACGGGCCCGCGCCGAGCTGCTCTGCTCTGATGGGGTGGCTGTCGCCCGAGTCAACAGCAGTGCATCCCCCGGTCTGCCTTTGTTGGTTTCCTTTTTCCCTTCTTCTTCTTGTTTTAAGAGGCCTGCCCCCACCCCCCCTGCCATGAAAAAAAAGCTGGCGACTTGGATGTGGTGGGTAGGAATTAGTAGTTTCTGTCCTTTTGGTGTGGGAGGCGGGGTCCGGGGGGAGTGCTGATTTAAACATTTATTTCCCATTAAGAAGTTCATGGGCTGGAAGCTGGTGCTGGAAGTGAGGCGATCCCAAGGCCTGGCTGGTGGTTTGGGATGCCCGCTGACCAGCCTGCCTGGGCGGGAAGCGGGGAGCCCGCCGCACAGAGGTTACAGGCGAGGATCCGTGGACCAAGTCCAGCCTGCCGATCTGTTTTGTTTGGCTCACACAGTATTTTGGGAAAAAAAAAAAAAATTCTCCAGTAAGTTGTCTACATTTAAAACTCGGGAGAGTTCCCCTGAAAAATTCGGATTTCCATTTTCTGATAGTAATAACAAAAGCAAACATTTCTGCGTCGCTTGCTGCGAGTGGTGCCCTTGCAGACGGCTCGCGTCTCCCTGCCCCACTGACTCCCTGGGACAGGTTCTGTGCTGCAGGCATCCGTCTCGCTGTTAGCCGCCTTCTGCAGCTGGGGCAGCCGAGGCGGTGACCCAGGCTGCTCCTGGTGCTGTGTGTGCCCGCCTGGCGGCCATGGGCCCGGGCTGGAGGTGGCCTGGGCACGCACCCTCCACTTACCTCAGCCTCGCCCGCTCTCTGTACTCGGGTTCCTCCCCTGCCCTGGCCCAGGCCTGGGGTCATTGGACTTGGACCGTCTTGAGCGTGGAGAAGTCAGGATGGGTGCAGGGGGAACGCTGCCCATCTTGGCACTGAGTCACTCATCACCAGCCCATCCCTCCCGCCCATGAGCTGGCAAGTCAGCCGGGCCACCGGGGCCTGTCGATCGCACACCACTGCCTCTCCCCCACCCCGAGGGAGGTGCCCTGTGAGGATCTCCAGGGTGAACCGGAGTCAGGTCCCAGGGGCAGGGGACCCAGCCTTCCTAGAGA